>JAIPMN010002366.1:11273-35384 GCA_020650975.1 Apostichopus californicus
CATACATACATACATTAAAGAACCAACAAAGTAGATTCAGCTTTCACTACAGCAAGATACAGCCATAGTCTAAATCCCCATTTATGCAAATTCTACAGAAAAATATGGCTCCATTTTTCAGGCAGAGGGCATGACCCTACAAGGGATTGCCCTTTGTATGCATTTTGATGTTGTTCTTCACATATTTCCTAAAATGGAGTGCTTGACATGCCCTCTTAAAAGGTGTGCTCCAACCACAAGCACATGTCAGGTTATGCCCCCTCCCAATATCCCCCTGCCCCAATTACAATACCATAAACTACAACTTATTCCCAAATTTGACCCCATAAATGTACAAATTGTACACAACTCCAAACCAATGACATAACAGTCCTTATAAGACAACAAAAAAAAAAAACCAGGATGCATTTTAAATAATACCGCCAGTTTGCATAAGAACTTCCAAATATCTTTTGTTTTCTGTCACGTTGTGTTTTCAATTAATAAGTTAACAGTTTGTTTCATTTCAATTCAGGTGTGACATATATCACACAGTCACAGTTCCCATTCCACCAGAAAGGGATGCCTTTATGATGCAAGATGCCCCCAAATCATTGCATAGATATTGACTGTCTAATATCTATGCCTCTATGAATGTTAACTCCTAGCCTGTTCTGAAATTATTCTATCATCCTTCCAAGACTGCAGATCCAATGGAAACTTTTGCAGTTTGGTCGGGAAAAGAACTTGACCCTTCAGGACTTGAGACGTTGCAGATGTAATCTGTAGAACAAAAAGATATATTCTCTGATAAATTTAAAACAGAAAAAAGAAAGCAAACCTTCAGTGAAATCATATTCTGAGAGAAATTCCAAGATTTTGGGGCAGATTGTGACCGTGTGAACATTTTCAAACCATCACATTTCTCTAACAAAAAATTAAAAATGTTATTTTTACCAATTAAAACAATGAAATGGTTATCTTTCAAATTAAGCAATCCAATGGAATTCTCCAGACTTAAAGTTAGTCAGTTCTTGTCCTAGTATTCTAACATAGTTGGCTGTGCTTGTTCGCACCATCATGGATTTTCGATGGTAAAGAGTGCGCAAGGCATTTTGGAAATCTAATTTCTAGAGATTATTGGGAAAGACAAGTACTTGTACCCATGCTGAGAGCATTGTACTCATAACAAGGGTACACATACTCATACTATTGTACTAGTACTACAACTCTGGTATACTCTCTAATTTTCAATAAAATTTAGCAAAACTATCAAATACTGTTTCCCACCATCAAGTAAAGGTAAATAAACCTACAAGTACTGACTTTTTACACAAACAAAATATTTTTTTAACCACTTTAAACCATTATTAAGTATTATGCACATTGTCATACAAATAGCCCTTCTAATTACATTAAATGCACTCACAAAAACTGATACAAAACGGCCGGCCATGTTCACAAATATGGCGGAATATATTTTATCAACGCAGGAGAAGTCTGTGATTACAGATTTCACATCGGCGCACAACTAGTTTTGGTGGCATTCCCATAAGGTTTGCTTAAATTGGAGTTACATTTGCACATAAAACCTTAGTAAACCATTTCAATTGACAATTGAACTGGTCATCGAAAAATCCGACCAGTTTTAATCCAAGGTAATACAGTCAGACAATAAATATCGTTGTTTGCTCAATTTCCATACAAACTTTTTTCTCTCAATTTTTTTTCCCCATCCTGAAGGCGCTGGACTCCATACAGCTTAAAGGCATTGAAGACTCGCCCTAAACCGCGTGCGGCCATCTGAAAAAGTTAACTTTCTGTTGCTTGCAAGTGACGTTTTGTTTGTGTCGCTACAAAATGCAGACAGTAATGAAACGTGATACCTTGTTATATTTAGCTGGACCTGAGATGTCCATTGCTGTATCGTTTGTATACTGTGCTGTGGGTATTGACCGCAGCTGTATGTACTGACTGTACACTAGTGTCTAATTACCGACGGTAGCAAGCTGTGTGTGTATTTTCTGGGATTGATGGTGGTGTCTAACACTTCTGTTACACCTCATTCGAAACTAGGTCAGATTACCGGCATTAGACGTTTCTTTTTGCGCGAGTCTTCACACCCTTTGAACAGAATCCCTCCCTACATTTACAATGTGCTGTATTGCCTATTAAACAAGTGTGTTCAGGCCATATTTAAAATCAAGCCAGATTTAATCGTTTATCTGATTCTTACCTCCAAGGCCACATAATCTCCTGGCTTCAGATGGTTTTCATGGATGTCTCCGGTCCTCGCACCGGCCGATTCCATATTACTGAGGATGACACGTGTTCCTCCATCATTTTTGCCAACCATCTGGTTAGGATCTCTCTTGCTTGGCTGTGACGAAATATGATAGAGGATAAGATGAAACAGGACGATGATACTCTTGTGAAAATCGGATTACATGGACGAGTATGGGAAGGATGTTGTCCAGATATACCAAAAATCTGGATAAAGTTTCTGTTACTTTTTGGTAATTTGCCATTGTAATTTTTCATAATGAGTAGAGTAAAGTAGTTTGAAATACTGTTTGGAACAACTGTCCAACAAGTGCTTTGTAGTAGCAATAACCAGATAGGATGTATTTTGAAAATGACATCTGTTGGAACTGTGCTGAATGGAAGAGACACGTACAGTATTCTATAATTATAAAGAATAGAGCAAACTGTTTGCATCGAGGATCCAGAATTCTAGATAAACCAAGATTTGAATGAAAGAGGTCTGAATAATGCAGGTTTTATTATATGTTTTGCATTATGATGTAATAATGATAGACTTATAGATTTTTTGGAAGTGTATTTTAGTTTTATACCAACAAAGTCCATCATATTTTATTATCCTTTCTACAGAATGTTTCCATGGGAAAAATTGCAACTAGTTTAGAGGTAGAGTTTAGATTAAGAGGAGGGAAGGAGGACCAGGAAGTAAGGTGTGAAGATGTCCCCTTTAGAGAATGATTGATTCACAAACAATGAAAGTTAACTTTTGTGAAGCTCATGTTTGAATTGTTACACATACTATGTATTTGACAATTCATATTAAACTTTTCATGAATGCTCCTGGTTCTATGAGTAAAACTTGGGCAAGACAATATTAATTTGTGGTGTCACTATTTTTTTTATCATCAACAAATCTCAGATATGACAAAGTACAACTATGAACATACATACACTAAAAATTGCCATTTGACCTCTGCCCCTAGTTGCACTGACAACATATCTCGCTCATTGACATTGCAGTCATAACGTATAAATTTTTGCAACAACCCTTTACAAAAAAATGTCTGACATTTTATTCTCGTGTTTGGATTCCATGTTCAATAGACATAGAATTTATTGCTTTAGATACTTCTCGCTTGATGAAACTGAATATATCTCTCACCCCCTCTACGAGGGCAAGCTGGATTTGTCCAATCTGCTGTTGATTGATCTCTTGAACATTTTGCCTGAAGACACCAATGATCTCATTTAACCTCCTGTTCTTCGTCTCCTCGGTTACGTCATCTTCCATCCGATGGTAGGCATGTGTTTTCTGATGAGGAAAGAACGCCGGTATTGAAATTGGAATATTTCATAATTTTTTCCCAAATTTTTCTGGAATTACTAAGCATACCTGAAGAAACTTACTACCTTCCCCACCAAAATGAAATAACATAGGTTCATGATAGAATGTTATGTAACATGATGGGATATATTAGCACACAGTAGCATAGTAGATACTCACTGCGTGTAACATTATCATGTTGGGTTACAGTCACAATGTAAGGGGACTGAGATTGAGAGAGGATCAAGTAATTTGGCTTTCTTTCCCAGGCATTTATCTTTGGTGTTCTTTTCTTAAAGAGTAGCATACAGACTCATATATTATTACAATGCTTATTAGTAATTTAAATCATAATATGATTTAATTATGATATGATATGTGTGCATTTAGAGCTAGAAAACATTTCTTCCTTCTTTTTCTCATTCTTGTCATTTCCTTCCCTATTTTTTTCCATTATGACAGCGTTCTACTGTGATAAACTCAAAAGTATCCTATAACACTTCCTCACAAAATCATGTTGAATTATAAAAATTTATCAACTTATATATTTATAGTATCCTATAACACTTCCTCACACAATCATGTTGATTTAAAAAAAAATTTATCAACTATATATTTATATGTATTATGTATTAAATCTTGTTGTGGAAAAACTCAAATGAAATCAAGAGGCAAATTCTAACCATGATCCCAGGGAAAACGTTAAAATCTGGCAACAATATTTTCCATATTATCCAACATATTTTACCTGTCTCATGCTGTACGCAAAGAGATAAGCATAATTGTAACGGACGAGTCTTAACAAAGACAGCGTGTCTTTGTGTTCCGACTCTGTTTCTCCGCAGAATCCGGCGATGAAATCGCTACTGATTGAAACACCCGGTATGATGGTTCTTACATGATCCACTAACTGAAGGTAACTTTCTCTGGTGTATCTAGAATATGGAGTAAACAGAATCAATAACAGATACTACAAATTTATCATTAAGATAGGATGTCCTGTCATACAAGATCATTTAACAGATACTACAAATTTATCATTAAGATAAGATATCCTGTCGTACAAGATCAATGTTATTATAACTTGGTCAGAAAGTCATAGCATCAACAATGAACAGAGCATATGGTTACCATGGCAACCTAACTTTTTTGCCATTCAAATACTATATGGCCATTGCAACTTGAAATATACCTGAATCTTGTGCATAATCTTAAACACATGCACACTGTTCGACTATTCACAATTTTCCAGTTTTGTCAAGTTTTGTTAAGGTCGGGTTGAGAACCTGACTTAAGGAAACCTAACCAGCTAACTTTTATGTGATTAACAAATTAATTTGGGAAGATATTTTAATAAGTTTTTTAATAGCATTCACTTATTTTGTGGGCATAATATGAGACCTTCTGGGGATAAAGGCGAAGAATATCGATTGAAAAGGTGTAGTTACCCTCTCCTCATTCGTTGCAGGACATCAGAGTTACCACTCTGTGCTGGCAAATGTATTTGATTACAAATATTATTATAATCTTTTACAGTGTGTAATACCTGAAAATAGAGGGGAAAAAATGCATACAGTTTAGTTTTAGAACATTTGATTTGGTTTTGCTCATTGTATCTTTTACTTTAATAGATAATGTAATATATTGTTTGTGATATATTGCCATGTTCTAAATGCATTACAAAGTACTGCCTTGTATAATGTTTAATGTAAGCAAAGAAATGTAGTAAAGAAGAAATGTAGCTTGATTTACTGCATTGGTTTTTAAATGATGGAATTCACAGAGAGGGCAGTAGTTCTACGTTTGTGAAGAGTGCTGGCTTTTGGTCACATGTAATAGACGCGATTACTTGTATTAGTACAGATAGTTCGACAGCCCAGGATACTTTGGTAAAAACGAAGCCCAAACCCTTGACCTCACGAAGAAGAAGGAAATGTTTCAATGAAGTGTGAAGAACAGGGGGAGTGAGTCTGAGCCACACAACACATTTAAAGGCAATGGGATGCAAAGTGTGAAATTGATCTCTCAATATCTTTGACTTAAAAGTCTGGAAAGGTATACCTCATCAGGAAAGTCCTTTGGGTGAGGTGAAGTAAATCGAATCCTCATCTCTGGATTAACTTGGGCTACTCTTTCAAGAAGATGAGCAAAACGAAGACCTCCTTTCTTGGATTTATATATCGTTTCGAATCCGTCCGCTAGATTGGTGTCTTCCGACTCCGGGGTGCCGTAGCCGTAATAGGTCTCCTCAGACACATCTCTGTAACTGTTCACGTTCTGACCGAGGAGGGTTACCTCTTTGGCGCCCTGGGAAGAGAAAGAGGCGACTAGAAATATCATTAATTGTTTTTGGCATGTTAATTATTATTTTTTTTGTTGCTATTATTCTAATTATTGTTATCGTTTGTTGTCATTATTGTTTATGTTTCTTTCTCATCTCATGATTTGATATCATATACAAACAGAACCATGTTGAGGATATCTTAGCTGACAAAAATCACAGGTTACACAAAGAGTTTCTCGCTATTAGTTTGCAGTGTGTCCATCACATTTGTGGATGTTAAGTACTTCAAAAGGTGGATACGAATATCACACACACACGGTGTGTGTGTGTGTGATTTTAAATAAAATATAGTACCAAAATTCGGTCGGCAAAAACCGGTTTTGGTACAAAAACTGGTTTCCTGTGCAAGCCTACACACACCATGATGAGTATGTGTACAACAGGGAATAATATATGCGGTTTCGCATGGCAAACTGCTATGCAAAATGGGCAAAAGGCTATCAAGTGCAAAGATGTGTAGCAGCTGTTGCACACAGTAACCATACTATTTTATGGGAGACAGAGTTTAGAGCCCATCAAAACTGCAACACAAAATGTTGAACACTAAATTCTTCCCTGGTACAAGATGTAAAAGTCTTTTGCTTCTTGAAAGTTGAAACAAGATGTTCCCATCAGGAATTACACATAACCCTTAGGAGGTAACGTTAGAATTCCTAGAAACTTGTTTTCTCCCATCTAAAGTTATATTATTTTGTGATACAACAAAACTGGCTTTTTAAGTACCACTGACATCTAGTCAGTTACCCCATATTCAGTACATCTGTTGTGTGTGAAAATCTCATTTCAAAATCTGTTGACATTTTTGGGAAAGTTCTTTTCATTTCCAAGATATACACATTTGAAGTTTTGATAAATCTGGGGAACTCATTAAATATGCGCAAATCATGATGTGGATTGTTGCGCTCATCCATATTCCTTAATAAGATAACCGCTAATTACAAGCCCACATATATCATTTGAAGAAGACAATGAAATATTTCAAAAATGGCCTAAGGCCAAAAACCTTTGTTCAGTTTCCTTGAAACGAAGGTTGTAAACATTTAACATAACAGAAAATTAGGCAGTCACTCCCTTTACATCATCAATGTGCATAATTAGCTAACGATTATTCATAAATAAAACTAGAATTAAGACTAGACTTGTAAAATGGTCAGTCTTTGATGGTATTTGCAGTTATTTTTATGATTTCTAATGCCTATTAGAGTGATAAGGACAATGTTGTTCATAGGTGTCTGTAGACCAAGAGAGTGCTTTATCATTGCTGCAGGACACTACGAAGAATGGTGATGATAATATTCCAATCATAATTACATTGATTTTAATATTATAAGCTTTCACTATCACTGGAGAATTTGTTTTATTTACTTACTTGATCTGATAAGCCTTTAATTTCTTCTAAGATGGAAGCTAATGGTCTACTCCTTTCCCTCCCTCTAGTGAAAGGCACGATACAATAGCTACACATATTATCACAGCCTCTCATTATAGATCTGTTGAAAAGTGTAAAAGATTAAAAATACTCTGACATAACTGGTATGTTGACTCCAGTGAAGGTCCTGGTGTTGCTCAAAATTCCACACCCACACAACCTCATTCATTCTACTGCCTTTTCTGTAAGTTTTATCAATTAAACTTGAGTTAACACAATCCAAGAGCGATGACACACAAGGTCAAGTGGTAATCCATGCAATAAGGCCATTTAAATAGCTCTTCTGTGTCATTATTCAAGACCAATACAAATCAATCGACATTGTGATGTTAGTTCTGTTGAATGACATCAAAGTATATGAAATTAAAATGTTTAACTAAGGCTATTCTCTGCATATACTTACAACTTTAATAAAGGATGATAACATTTAAGTAAATAAGATACTTAATTAACATTGCCTTATTTGTGATTATATTCAATTTATGATGATTATTAAGTACTGCATCTATCAGGCTAAAGTCATTTTGTTTGTCAGTCTGTAATTTGAAAAAAAAATGAGTTTTATGGTATGTACAGTAAGAAGGATCAAGAAGAAAATATTGTTGGACAAGCAAGCTATCCACTGAGGTTTTCCTGAAGAATCAAAGAGCTAAGAATGAAACAGCTACAAGGTAATTACCATTGAAGACAATCATTTCAATCTTCATTTAAACAATGACTTCAAAAGGATGAAAAATTTGTCACTTTGGATGACCTCAATGGAATACCTGGGATGTCCAAAGAAAAACCTTACAAATTTGTTAAAACTAGGAGATAATATCCAGCAGTGATCGATAAAGCTTCGGCCCACGTTGGACTACAACTTGTATGTGGCATATTCACTACCATAATTAGAACTGCAACCATTGTTTTACTTACACAAAGGCTGTTTTAGATGCTTGATCAAGTCTGACTGGGACCACATCAGCATAAGTTTCATCCACTGACAACATGACGTTGATGGCTGTTTGACCAGAGCCTGCCACAGAGAGTAGGCGAGGTAAATCTCTGTAAGCATCTGGACCAGCTACAACATCGACGGCCTTTGTCTTCTCCACTATCTTCTTCTTTAGTCTCTCTGCCATGCAGCCTTACAGAAGGAACAGAAAGTTAAAATACTGTAAGTGCTGAAAGACAGTGGCTCAAGGAACATCAGGTATAACTTATTCAAATGGGAAGAAAAAAACTACATAAGGATAATAAAAAATATTTTAAAAAGACATTTAGTTTTAAAGGCATCTAATGAGTTGATTTTCTTGAAATGTCATTATGGCACAAGGATGTGAAATTCTACACTGGCCTTTGGTTTTCAGAGTATTGTGGTGTTACATTAAATATCTGCTAGAAGGGCGGTTTTCCATTATTTTGAGTAATTTTACTGATGGTACCTCAGCTAATAGAGGGACAGTACTGAACATTATGAATTTATCAAGGCAAGATTGTCATTGCTAGACTGACAACAAACAGGACTGTGGCTAGCTTTCCATGAAAGGAAGGTAGGAACATGGTTCTAGTCCTCTAGAACAAGGGGCAACAGAGTAGTATTTAAAGGTATGCTGTATTGGCCCCAAATATGCTAGATATTCAAATATGGTCACCTTTGGTCAAAATTCTTAAACTTAAACTTCTTAAACTTGGAGGAAATTTTCCTCACTGGGACATTCTGTCATCTCTGTGTGTTCCTTAAAAATATCTGAGAACAATTTGGAGAGTAAAGACCTCCAGGAAAGTACTTTTTGAAAAACTTCTAGCAATAATAGCGTGCTATAATTTGGGGTCTATACTGACTACCTTTGAGGTAGTCAATTTATGGTCACATGATGCTCACCAAGCAGGCCAATTTTTAACAGATTCTTTGAGTTCCTTCTTTTTCTCTTCAAGTTTCCAAAGTATTCGAGTCTGTTCCATATCCGTTGTTCAGCATTCTCTCTGATTGCACACGTCATTAGAAGAACGACATCAGCCTTGAGTGGGAAAAACAAGGTTTGGAAAGTACACTCGCTAAGAATATGATACCACTTCTACCACACAAACTGTGATGCAATAATGCTGTGTCAAAAGTACTCATAGTTAATCTGCTTTGTTTTATCCCTATCTTCGGCTTTTAACTGTGAATTAACTAATTAATGCTGATCTATGTAGCTCTATAGGGGGATTATGGACTCTCCAATTCTTAAATCAAAGTCGTTGTACGTAGCCCCACCATTCCGATGATAACAACAAGCTGCACTTGAAATTGATCCAAAACAAAGATAAACATGCAAAAGAGAAATTTTCATAAGGGCTGTAGAGAGATAAGGTTAGTCCATTCCATGCATAATATTACAAAAGAAGCAGGATTTACAACCAACAACTGACTAGAGATATTCAAAAAAAGAAAGAAAGAAAGAAAGAAGTCCGATAAGTTACTCACTAATTTTGGTTCTGATGTTTTCTGGAACCCATGGCTTTGTAGAATTGACCATGCTACTTCTGTATCACTGACATTCATTTGACATCCATATGTTTCAAAGTACACTGCAGAAACAAATATACTATTTATAAAGTATTTCTTCTTCAAGAGGAAAAATCCCACGACACCACAGTTGGTATCCTACTACTAGACTTTTTTAAACTTGCAGCTTAAACTTAATAGCCTAGTAATACACAGCAATTAACAAATAACAATAATAACAATTTTTCATCCTCATCTATTGTAAGACTTAAAGATCTGCTTCATTGGCTCCAATTATAGCACGCTATAGCTAGGAAAGTTTTGTGATTACGTATAAATCGACCTGCCATGGTAGTATATCGACCTCAGGCTCTACAATTAGCCTGCAAAGCTTCTTCACACCATGAGGCTCTTTGTGTAAACACTGTGTGGAAATATGTTCATGTCTACAGTGTAGTTAATCATACAGCGTTCACACAAAGACCCTCATACAAGAAAACATATGTGGCAGGCTTTGCAGACTAATTGGTAAAAAGTGGTCATTTTACGACCAAGACAGGTCGCATATGTAATTTAAGAAACTTTTCATGATAGCGTGCTATACAGTAGTTAGGGGGGTCTATACAGCAGACCTTTAAGAACTGCAAAAATAAATCAACATATGCAAACATGAATAAATATGCAACGGATACATTTCCCGCATGTTTTTAGGGGTGTTCATTTACCTTTCCTGTCTGCACCTGACAGCGCGCTGGCTGGTAAGTATGGTGCTGCATCTTCACTTTGAGCTTCTTTCTTCTGAATATTGGCATTGCCACCTTGGAATTGTGTTTGAGCAATAAACGAATCTAAACTTGGACCTGATGCTATATTGTTTCTAATATTTCTTACTTTGAAATCACTCTTTAGACGGACATTGCCTTTGCAGAAACCGGTCTGAGAGTAAACCCTATTTATTGCAACGCTAGAGTGTATGTTGTGCAACTGCTTTAAGCCATCACTAGCACTAGTTTGTTTAATGACAGACGTACCACATGTACCTTTTCTGCGAGAACAAATAAGGTATGGGTACACATTTAAACTACAATTTGCTTGGAATGAAAAAATAAAGAAACTCTCAGATCTTGCACAGAGTCTTGTTATATTGAAAGAATGACCCATGTTTCATTTCCATTTACGAAAAGTCAGGAAACGACAGAAAAGCATAATATTCAACTTCAATCTTTAGGAACCGTTCATTCTGTGGACGCTGCCATATTGGTTTCACTCGTAGGAAGTTCCAAGTGGTGAAATCAAACGTTTACTTGAATATATTTTTAAAACACACCTTATCATATATTAACTTTTAGGTAATAAAATATACGTTTAAAATTAATTTTATAGGAAAGAAATGTTTTTAAATGCATAAAATTGTAAAATCATAAGTCGTAATTATTATACTATTTGTTGGTCCAGCTGATAGCTGTCACAAGCACTGATCTGTACACTTGTTAGTGTACAGATCAGTGGTCACAAGATGTTCTGTGTGTACAACGAGAGTCCACAACAAGAGTCCTGGCCGGTCGAACTAACTACTGTAACTGTCAGTAATATTGGAAACGTCTGCAACAGAGAGTTTACTGAATGTTTTAACAACTCTTTGAGTAGCGCTTATGCCTAGATTTATAAAATTGATATTGTATTGAGAGAATTTGGTGACTTCCTGGTCTCATTCTGCGCTGCTCTGTACAACTTACAAGCAATACTCACTTAGTCTTATTCCTTACCACTATATCTTTGAACAAGTTGTTTAAAGCGATAGTAGTTCTTAGGATACGCAATGTACTGAAGGCGAAAAGTACGGGCCCTCAACAATTTCAATCTTAACAAAACGATCTTACCTCAATGAAAATGTGGATTCGTTCGAGGAGTCTACTGTTCGCCGTATTTTTTGCATTTGGCCTTTGTTTGCTACTGTTTGTACGCCAACTGGACAGTTATCTCTTTAGTTCTGATACTAAGGCCGGCAAGATAAGTGAACATGTTCGAAAACTTAAGGTCAGTACCTTTGAAAAGCCCTGCCTCTGCAATGAGAAGTACACAGATATATCAAGCAAACCAACTTCCTTCCAAACAGAAATGTGAGTTGGCTTATTAAGTTTTATTTCATTTGTATGTATGTATACATTGTAAGCATGATCCATGCAACAATTAAGGCTTAACAAGCTACACAAAATGTATGTTGCTTACGATTATTTCAGAGCTGTGTGTGACTCATAACTAAAGTACCTAACAAAATTTCCCATCAATTCATGATATACCTTCAACAGCTAATTCAAAAATGATTTATTAAGGAACACAATGAAATACTACCTATTGCAACACACCCTAGGGGCGCTGTTAGGCTCTGGTAATCATCCAATAACTGATAGATATACACCACTAAGGTTATTGTTATGCAAAATAGATCAGGCCTAGGTTCGTCACTCATCTAGTAATACAGGTATCAGTTATTATAAAGTACATATATATGTTTGTAGCTATCTATACTTATAATACATTAAAGGCATTGAAGTCTCGCCCCAAACCGTGTGCGGCCATCTGAAAAAGTTAACTTTCCGTTGCTTGCAAGTGACGTTTTGTTCGTGTCGCTACAAAATGCAGACATTACAGTAATGAAACGTGATACCTTGTTATCTTTAGCTGGACCTGAGATGTCCATCGCTGTATTGTTTGTACACAGTGCTGTGGGTATTGACCGCAGCTGTACTGTATGTACTGACTATACACTAGTGTCTAATTACCGATGGTAGTAAGCTGTGTGTGTGTATTTTCTACGATCGATGGTGGTGTCTAACAGTTCTGTTACACCTCATTCGAAACTAGGTCAGATTACCGGCATTAGACGTTTCTTTTTGCGCGAGTCTTCACACCCTTTAAGAATGAAGGTGTGAAAGTTACCTGTCACAATTCTGGTTATAATAATTTAATGTTGATGATTAAGTCATTAAATATCTATCACCAACATTTCCAACATTTTCACAACAACACCTTGTTGCAACCAATTTTTTTCCACTTCAAGGTTTCCTGATCAATATTGTTGTCAACCTACCATTGGCAATGGATTCGTAGCAACCGTCGTCTATAGCAACAGAGTTCATATGAATGGACTTTACAATGGTCGCTATGGAGGGAGTCATCGGGCAAGGATTCCGTCCATGGCAGCAATTTCTTTCCATTTACCTAGTAACATGTCAATAAAATCACAAAGCTTTACCTTAGATGTCGAGCAAGGTGAGTAAATAATTTCCAAAGTATTTTTTCAATGGTTTAATCCAGATAATGTAATGTAGCACATGTATGTACATGTATGGATTTGGCTTAGAATATCACAAAATCAGACAATGAGTATATTAAAATATGATTTTCATCTTCGTGATCATTTCTTTTGACTTTCTTCTGCAGGTGTTTTCATCAGATTTGCAGAAACGTCAGAATTTAATGTCACACAAAGAATCTATGCTCACGAGTATTTGAGCAGATTGTTAGTGAATGATATCAGTGTGGTCCGTAACCCTGGTGCTATGAAGGAGGATATTACGTTGGTGCTCACTAACAATACTGGTCCTGCCAGTGAGGACATTAACTTCAAGACAGCCAATTCAACTCGGCCTGGAGTTGGGTAAAAAGTTTGATGAGATTGCTTCACGTTTAGTTGAATGTCAAAAACTAGTTGTAAAACTACTTAAATTTGCTAAGTCGACAATGTAATTTTTAAGTACATATGGATTATGACTTGTTTGTTCGCTAGATATATATGCATTAGTGTTTCTATCACTTACATAATTGGAGATGTCATACATTGCAATCTACAAGTTTGTAAGTCCTCCTTTTCTGTTTGAAATTACTCTGAAGCCAGAGTCAATGTTTCGTCCAGGTACGGTCCTAAACTTGTCAAAAGTAAAACCAAAGACAAATAGAATCAAATAGAATGAATAAAATTTCATCTCTAACCCCACCCCTCCCCACCTCTCCCTTCTTTCTTAGAAATAAAGAATTTAAACATATCAAATTGCATGCAATATTTTTACAAAATATAAACAATAAATAAAATACAGTCTTACCTATGTCATCTCAGTAAGAGCATTCTTGTAGTTGCATTTGCTCCTCAATGTATCCCACCCTTTCTCTCTCACAAATTATTTTGTTTTACTCTTTGCAAGTATTGAATATTTTATGTTTACATACTACAGGTACATGTCTGGCAATACTACTGTATCAGAGACAGAGACCAGTGGTACCCTTCCTGTCCACATGTACTGGACTCTTCTACCACAGAACATAACCCTATCAGCACCAGAAATGTCTCACACTTGGACTTTTATGACTTCCATCTCCAATTCTTCTTCTGAGTCAGCCTCCTTTTATGACAGGGGTATAAAGGCTGTTTCCTCTGGGATCCTGTTTTCAACGCATAGAGATTCATGGCTTTACAAATGGAGCCAGGGTAGAGTGGACTTGGATCAAGATTTGCAGCTGGCCAAAGCCATTTATGGGAGCATGTACTACATACTGAGTTCTCTGCCCCCGTTGAGAATCGCATCGAAGCCGGACCACGATTTCACGTTCTACGGTTTAAGTCCGGCTAGTCTAGCCAGCGGTGGTGCGACCGGTGATTCATATAAGGGTCACGTCTTTTGGGACCAAGAGACATGGATGTACCCATCCATTTTGATATTCCACCCGGAATTAGCTCGAAGAATGTTGGAGTCCCGGACGATACACCTGGATGCCGCAGCGGCAATGGCCAAGAGCAACGGTTACGATGGCATCAAGTTTCCTTGGGAAATGGCATACTCTGGTAAGTAGAACCGAGTGTTGACTGGTGAGAAGAGAGGAACAAATTAGGCCGGTGGATAATTTAAAAGACAGAAAGAAAGGAAAGAAGTAACAAACTATCTATTTTGGATTTAATTTAAGAATTACTTTGAGGAAAATTTGTTTTTTAATTTGGATGGTGTTAAGGTTGTAGGTATATATATATTTTGAAATGGCAATAAATTGGTAAACAATCACAAATATTGCACAACTGGTTAGAAAAGAGGAACAAATTTGGATGATGGATAATTTAAAACAAGAACAGAAAGAAAAAGAAAGAAGAAACAAACAGACAATGTATTTTGGATTTTATTTACAAATTCCTTGGAGGAAATATTGTTTTTTAATTTGGATGGTGTTAAGGTTATAGCCTAGGTAAACATATATTTTGAAATGGCAATAAATTGGAGACAATCTAACACAGTGAAGAATTTCCAGCTTCCTCGGGGATATGAACCAGGCGCCCCCCCCCCCACTCTTTTTGTTGATGCCCTACAACTTCCTGTACAGGTTTATGAACACTAGATGTCATGTCAAGTGATTTGAAATCAAAGTAAAGATGACTTGTTAACAGTCGAAGACAAGTTTGCAATTTGATTTGATTTTCTGATTCTGTTAAATTTGTATTTCTTCTTTGTCTGAAGCTAATAGCATCAGGAACCTATGCAGTCATGATGGCGTGTGTGTTTGTGTGTTTATACCCGTAAGCTTGTTAAACAGATATCTCAGGAACTTTTATGTTGGATTAATGTCACATATGGTGTTCTGATAGCCAATGGGCTGTAGATGGGACCTATTGTCATGCATCTTAATGATTGGATAGGGCTAAATGGCTGTATTTTGACAAGTTTGCATTTGTGATCTTTCATATTTGGTATGTTTGTATTGTGAGTTGCAAGTTGAGAAGCATCGCAACCATTAAGCATTGTCATTTTCTGTTATTTTTTACAGGTTTTGAAGTTTGTCCTGTACCACCCTACAGTTCAAATGAGCTACATATCAACGGCGACATAGCGTTTGCGACTCAGCAGTATCTACAGTTGACTAACGACCTAGACTTCTTGAATCACCAAGGAGGTCTTCAATTGATTGAAGGGCTTGCTAAATTCTGGGCCAGCAAAGCTGTGTATGATCCAAAGAGTGATACATATTCAATCAAAGGTCAAGAAATATTCTTTCACAAGTCAGCTAAGAATAAATGTTTCAATACACTTTCTTTTGAAGGGAAGTTCTGCCTTTAAGGTTTTACCAGACAAATTTACAATATTTTATTTCATTAGCTATATATCCATCATTGAGAAAAATGTGTAATGCTTCTTAATCTAATTCTTCTGTCAAAACTTTATATGTTTCTCTTTTCTAGATGTCATGGGACCAGACGAATATCATCAGAATATCACAAATTCTGTTTACACAAACAGTATTGCCAAGATCAGTTTAACACTGCCCTCACTGGCAGCTCGGAAACTGGGAACAGTGGCATCACCAAAATGGCAGGAAATTGCTGACAAACTTGTTATCCCCTTTGATCCAAAGAGGAACTATCACCCAGAGTTTGATGGCTATCATTTAGGTAAGTAACGTAAATTAAGTTCAAGTCTCTCAAGAACCTTCAGGAAGCACCACTATATATATCATTCTTGTGTATGTGTGTGCCTTTATTAACCTCACAGCATTAAAATGCAGTTTCAGAATGCAAATGAATTCCTGCTCTTTTGCTTTCTATCCTGCTATTGTGCACTCTCTAGCATCCTATTCTGCCTCCTACTTCACATCTTCCTCCCGTTGTCTTCCCCCTTTTTCTCTTCCACTCCATTTTGCTACCTTCTTCTCTTCCATTGCCCTCTTTCTCATACTCCTTCTCTACCAAGTCCATCTCTCCCCTTTCTTTGTACTCGTCTTTCTCTACTCATCCTCCTCTTCCTGTCCCCCCCCCCCTCCTTGATCCACTCCTCCCTTCCTACTCCTCTTCATGTTCCTGATATTCATGCTCCTGATATTCATGCTCCTTTCACCATTGTTTTTCCTCATTTTCATATTCCTTCTTAGGTTCCCCTTCTTCCTCAACCTCACCAGTGGTCAAAATTAGTTTTACTGCCTTTTCTCTTCCTCACCTCACAAAGATGTGCCTTTTCAACTTCAGGGAATAATTTGAAAGGGAAGAACCGCAAAAAAAATAGTTTTTGGAAAACTTCCGGCAATCTTATGGATTCAAACATTTGGGGATTTTTTTACTAAATATGACCTGTTAGCATGTAGGGCAAATTTCCACTATCAGCACTGTCAATTGTTGATGCTATGTTAGCAGACCAGATATGTACTGTAGCAATTTGCCAATCCTGTGAGCAATTTTCGAACCATGAAAATTGTTTGAAGTTAAATAGACCACAGAAAATCTGTAAAGGCATTCAAGCAGGTATGATTTCTTTGATCATTAGGTACTCTCAAAATGATATGATCAGCCCAATTTATGATCTGTTTCCATAGGAACTAGAATCAAACAAGCAGATGCCATCCTGTTGGGATACCCTCTCATGGTGAACATTTCCGAGACGACTCGTCGAAACAATCTAGAGCTGTACGATACAATCGACGGTTACCATGTCACAGACGTCAATGGACCAGCAATGACCTGGAGTATGTACGTGATTGGTTGGCTGGAAGTAGGAAACATCACCAAGGCAGAGAAGAATCTACAAAAGAGTTTATTGAACTTGCAACAACCTTTTAAGGCGAGTGACATCAAATATTGACTTCAATTGTGCTCGAAAGTCAAATATCGGTCACTTGACTGCTTTGTACCAGCGTTTTACTGCTACTCTCAAAGCTTTTTTTGTCTCTGTGAGACCTTTTGCTTTTATGTCCTTACAGAAGGCGAAAGATGATGATGACATGTGCTTGTGGGTGTACGTGTGTATGTGTGAGATGCAATCACTTGTTACCACGGTAACTAAAATGAGGACATGTTATTTTAATTGTTTACTTGGTATTAGTGGATGCATCTTAAAACCCTACTGTGTATTGTAAAGGTTCAGTGTCATCTTTAATCACTAGAGTCTGAAGATAAATTGTTAACACAGGAACTCCCTAAATGAAGCTTGGATGAACTTCGTAGGTAGTATACGAGTCACCCCTTGGGTGAGGACCACTTTAAATCTTGTTCTTGTGTTCATAGAGATTATCCACTACTTGTAATGCATGACACAGTTTCTGTTTGTCTTTTCTCGTGCAGGTGTGGACGGAGGAGGCTACAGGGTACGGCGCCGTCAACTTCATCACAGGAATGGGAGGGTTTCTTCAGTCAATCGTTTACGGATACACTGGATTTAGAATCAAGTCAGACGCCCTTAGGTTTGGGTTCACTCTTCCGTCGACATCAACAGAATTTAATATCACAGGCGTCACGTATCTAGGTAACGAACTGGATTTCCGAGCGACGGAGTCCACGTTGATGATAAATATAACGTCGAGAGCACTGACAGGGGTAGACTTGGAAGTTGAAGTAGGAGACAAAACATTCCAACTGAAGATAGGTAAGTTCAGGGTCGGCAGCGCGGGAAATTTTCTAATGCTTGAACCACCCCTGTATGGTACCATTTATGTTAAGCTTCAAAGCTCTTTTTGTGACAGTTTACCCAATTCCAAACAGGATATTCATACAGCTTATACAAAAAGAGTGATATGGCAGTACTTTAAATGAAGTTGTAAAAATTGTAAAAAATTGTCCCACCTGGGTGGGTAAGTTTTGCTGGCTAATTTCTATGTGTAAAAGTAAGAGGGCCTGACGTTTCGATCCTAGCAGGATCTACTTCAGAGGCTGAGTGACAAGTAACAGTAACAGAAGGGACAAATACACGCACAGAATACAGACAGGTTGATGAGCATGGTGAACACAAAGAGAGTAGACAAGGGATGGAGAGAAGAAAGAAAGAAACCAACAGGGGAAGAGGAGAGGTAGGAGATAAACAGTGGAGGGATAAAGAGAGGATTTAGGGAAGGGGGTAGGGCTAATTTCTATGTTAGTACTTTGCTCTGGGAAAGCTGCACATGAAGTGTTTCCCGACTGGCAGTCATCGGTGTGCTGTGGTTCACGACTCGACAGTTGTATCAAAATGTTACTACTGGAGGGGTAATAACTGTGCTCCGGCCGTTGACATCAAAGTGTCCTTTGTGCTGATCAGTTTGGTCTTTGTGCAAGGGGTCATTTGTATGTCCATGTGGGTCTTGACAACAGTCAAACACTCCAGGTCAAGACGGTCAAGTTGAGTCTCTATCGGTCAGGCAGTGTGCGGCAGGTTTCAGTTCAGCTAATTGCAATCTTAATTGGTGTCATACCTTGTAGGGTTCAGAAACTTTGAAAAAAACCTCTGGACAATGAAACTTGTCTAATCAAGCTAATGAAATGTACATTTGTTGTGGAATAGTAGTATAGGATACATCATAAAAATATGATCCAAAACTAAACTAAACAATATACCCTTAACTTTATCTCCTTCTTGATCGATTCTTTTAAGCAGATGTTGATTTCCTCTCATCTGTTCCCTACCATTTTTCTAGGAGAGCCTGTTTCAACTGACAATTTGCCAGGAGAAGTAAGGAAGGTCAACTCCACCAACTCGGACCGACGCAAAATGCAGAGAAAATCTCAAAACAAGCCAAGAAATCCATTCAAAAGAAGGAAAGAAGAACTAGCATCGAGATTTTCCAAAAGAGGATAAAAATAACGCAATAAGCTAGTCGTAGTAAACCGCAACGGAAATTAAGTTTCAGAAACTTAACAATTAGAAAACAAACTTGAATCAACCATGAAATGTAGTAGTGCCAGTTTATTAAAAAGAAACACAAAAACGCAGCAGAGTATCTAAGGGACGTAATAGTGATTAAAAAGTTCTGCACTATTACACGAATCTGCATTCTTACCTCTTGTTATTCCAAAGATATGAATGTCTGAAGTTTGCTGAATTTTTATGAGTTTGGTCTGGCAACATCAGAGGGAATAACATCATTATCGTCATGGCAACCGAGCAGAAAATACTGTCCCTTTGTCAATTTACCATTTCTTAAAATCACTCATCTACCATTTTTAAAATCACTAATCAAGTCCTTTGAATCATTCTCTTGCCAAAGTGAATTTGATAAAAATTTCCACTTTAAAAAACAATTTTTTTTTTTTTTTTTTTTTATGTTCAGTGCTCACAAAACTTGCCTTTCTGTCATTAATTTTCACACCAATTTGTCACTTGTTTGTTTTGTTTTTAAAGACTGTTGAAAATGACCTAATGGCTTACTTATAGTTAGGTATAAAAAGTCAGAAATTTCAGCACTCAAATTAGTTTATTTATATCAGTTAACATCATTGAAATTTATTCAAAGGCAGCAAAGAGGTAGGGTAAAGGAGGGGTAGGAGGACCTGTCATGGTGATTTCCTGTTTTCTTTGGTGGGGGGGGGGGGAGAGGTGGAGAACCTCAAAACTTTCTAAGAAATCCTGTAGAGCAAATTTCAATATATGTCAAATAATTTTAGTTAGAAAATGTCACATTTTTTTATGTTATGTGGGAAAAGAGGAATGCATTTCTCAAAGTAGAATAACATGTCTGAAGTATTACTTTAAACTCAAACTGATATTCCATGTACAAAGTGATTAACTGTTCTCATTTCGTGATGGTGTATTTCAAGGAAATTTTGATGGGCTGGTTTGTAAGTAAATTATAATGTTTTGACATAAGTCTTTGTAGAACGTTCAATCATGTATTAATATCACTATTTAAGTAACATTTTATAAGTGAATAGATATGCAGGGTCACTGTTTTGTTTACATAATGATGGAAGGACTTTTTTCCTTCGAGAGTCCTTAGAAGATGTTTAATCATATTCTCAAGGAACAACATATTCTAAGTTCAATAATTAGGAAAAAAATTGATCAATCAAGGCACAACAGCTATATATATCAAATTTAGATTCTTTTATCCTGTTCGCAAAATATTGTAACAGTTATGTTGTAACAGTTATTATGGGATTATGGAAGCAAATTTGCAACATTTGAGCAATTTTTATAGCAGATTATGATCTCTGACATGCCTTCTTTGTCTTCCATCTATCTGTATTGGATTATCGATCACAGGGTTTTGGGTGAATTTTTCTTTGGTTTTATTTACTTAACAGTGGTATTTTCATCAGGTCAGTCAAAACTGTCTTGTTTCAAACAAAAATGTTCAGACTGAATGCCTGATTTGATCCATCAAGTATCATTCTAGCTAAATGTTCATTTTTTGTCTAACAAGAATATATTATGTATTTGAGAAATTGAATTTAAACCCTCCCCGATCCCTCTAAAGGAAAAAAGGTAAATAAATGAAAAATGAATTTATAAGAAAATCCATTGAAATCATAAGCCTCTAAATCTTTCAGAAAAAATAAATAGAAACTTTAGAAGAAAGTTTATAACCATCAGGGAAAGTTGGTGTTCTTGAAATTTGTTGTTCATATGCTAGAAGACAGACAAACAATGGTCAGTTAGAATTTAGCAAGCAATTTACATCCCACACTGGTTATGCACTTTTCTTTCATGAGAAATTTATTCTCTAAAGAAACATTTTGATTTCTAGGGAAACACTTTTTGCTATAGGAAAACACTTATTCTTTTGGTCACCACCTTCAGGAGGAATTTTTAGCAGCTGTAAACTAATGAACTTTCTTTAGCAGCTGATTGAATTTGATCAATAACTTTGACCAAACCAACCAAATATTGCTAAAAACAAGTAAATTGTAGGAAGTGTTAATTTAGATGGTTGTATTCAAATTTGAAATCCCCTCCAACACTTTTGCATATCACTTTTAACTTCATGCAAAGAAAAAAAAAAAATCCCTGTATTTTTCAGTCTTCTTTGAGCAAAGAAACAAAAAGATTGTAATAAATGGAAAAATAAAACAACAAAGATTCATCTCTGTGTAAAATTTTTATACTTCTATATTTATTTTAAATTCATATATATAAAATATACTTTATCTGCATCAGATGAATTAATTACACTTGAAAATATAAAACATAACTAATATTGTAACAAATCACGTCCTTTTGAAAAGCACGAGCACTAGTAAATGCTGTCAAATATGATTTCTCATCCTAAGCCTGATTGCCATGGTAGGTTTAATTATCTGCAATGAAGTAGACTTAACTTATAAAGGAATAACAAAAAATTGATAATTTAAGATGATATAACACCAAAAAGGGTAAAAAATGTTTTCTCATCCTAAGATTGCCATGGTAGGTTTAATTATCTGCAATGAAGTAGACTTAACTAATAAAGGAATAACAAAAATCTATAATTTAAGATGATATAACACAGAAAGTAATAGCACATCCAGCTACAGGATTTAAATACTAAACAGTATCGCTATCTACACCACATGTGGGCCAAAGTCCGGAACCTACGCCAAACGTCCGGCGGCCTGCATGAAGGTGTCCAAAACCTTCAAAGTGCAGCTTGCAGAACCGTTTGGAACATTCTGAATCTTTTTGTTGGCCCACATGATGCAATATTCCCATTTCACAGGAGCATGTACATCTTTATGAGTTGTGGTCCATGGATTTAGGTACAAATTTCACTGTGGCCTGTCGGATAAATTTTCGTGGTCACCCTCGATTGGCACCAGAACAGTGACTTATTTATCCGGTATCCCATCGCAAAATTGCTACGCCAAATAGTCCAATTGTTATAATAGTCTAAAGGATATATAGCAGTGTTATTTTTACACAGGAACCATATTATTCGAAAAGAAACAAAAGCAAGAACTTTCGAAAACTGTTACACAAACTTTGCACACAAACTTGGAAATTTATTCCCTTCATTAGCATACCTTCCGTAGTTCCTCAGTTTTTTTTTTATCCCCCATCACATACAGATAACGTCATACTACCAGAACAGTTCACTGAGCATCAAGAGCAGATACACTGATACATCAATACAGTATAAATGCCTCCTCTTTCTTACATTTAGTTTAAACTTTTGAGAGTTGCTGCACATGATGACAAAAGTCTGGGGATAATATATATATATTGCATTATTTATTTATGTCGATATTACACACATGTAATAGTTTTCATCCATGTTACCATGGTTACGGTCCATGTATTGTGGACTCCATATCTAGGTTACTTGCTGAAGGAATATTGATGGTAGGAATGTATTGAGTTGTATTAATAACGTCCAATTTCTGCGTGACAATATCCAAATCCTTACAAAAGTTCTTGATCAGCTGACAGACATCCTGCAAAGAAATTTGAGGGAAGAAAGATGTAAAAATATCTCTTTAACCTGAAAGCCAAATCGCTTAGTGATTTCTTACCACATTTCCTCTATGTGTGTACATTCAACAATAACATGTGCACCCACACTTAACAAGTCCTGACCATTCTTCACTTCACATTAACAGAAAGGTCCTTCTGCTAATGTTGGCCTACATCAAGTATCACACTCTCACATTCATTATTGTTTACTTTAAGAGTTTGAGTGCTTGCAAGGTTTTCAGACTTTTGACTTATGTTTACCTCACATGACATTTGCCCTTCACAGAAAATAATAGGATGCTTGTACTCACTAAGGTAAATTTAAATATGCTACTACAAGTACTGTTAAGAACTTAATGACCAACCTGGATCACAATTTGCGATCTGTGCATCTGCTGATTAGCTGAATAGACTGTTCTCGATACCTCATTTAAAGCTCCGCCCACAGAATCATGAATATTGATGAGTAGTGATGCATTCTTGTCTCTTAGATTATGATGGATTAGGGTATCATATTTAGGAGCTCCTAACCCTTCTCTAATATTCAGGCTGAGACTACTGAGACTGGTTGTGTCTGGAGAAGAAGATGACGCATCTCTGGACGAAGGAAGAGCCTCAACTGACATTTGGAAGCAAAAGGAACAGAGATTATTCAATAACAATTGATATATTATGCAAATCAGTGCTAACTTGGGAGTTGAAAGTCATTAACATACTTTTGTAGGCTAACACTTTTCCTGCAATCCTTAATATTGAACTATTCACATACAGGTTGATGCATTGATTTCAAGACCAACTGTGGAATAACATTTTTGGTAGTTACAACTTATATATTTTGTAAAAACATTTTTTTTTGGTACAGAAGAAAGACAGAGGCTGTGTGACTACACCATAGATCTATTTTTCACTGAAAATATTCTCACAACACATAATTAAATTCAGAACAACCAAAAAATGGCAAAACATCACAAAGATGCACTGTAAGACTAGCTTATCTATAAGAATTTATTCTAACAATATATTCTGGTGGCAAAAATAGAGATTTTCAAAGATTTCCCTATCACAGAGCTGAGACATATCAAACAATATTTCCATATAATGCACATGCCAGTGCACACTCATGCCCAGTGGCGTAGCCAGCGGGGGGGGGGGGGG
>JAIPMN010002368.1:0-17287 GCA_020650975.1 Apostichopus californicus
CAGTTGGGTGGCGAATGTTGGCATTTTGTTAGTTTAACGTATATAGCCCAACAGTTGGCTGGCCATTGCTGGCCCACTGTTGGTTTAACGTGTAAAACCCAACAGTTGGTTTGTAAATATTGGCCCAAAGTTGGTAGAACGTGTAAAGACCAACAGTTGGGTGGCGAATGTTGGCATATTGTTAGTTTAACGTGTAAAACCCAACAGTTGGCTGGCCATTGCTGGCCCACTGTTGGTTTAACGTGTAAAACCCAACAGTTGGTTTGTAAATATTGGCCCAAAGTTGGTTGAACGTGTAAAAACCAACAGTTGGCTGGCGAATGTTGGCATATTTTTGGTTTAACATATAGAGCCCAACAGTTGGCTGAACAGCGCTGGCCCAATGTTGGTTTAACGTGTTAAGACCAACAGTTGGCTGGCGAATGTTGGCATATTGTTAGTTCAACATATAGAGCCCAACAGTTGGCTGACCAGCGCTGGCCCAATGTTGGTTTAACGTGTAAAACCCAACAATTGGCTGGTAAATATTGGCCCAATGTTTTTTTAACGTATAAAGACCAACAATTGGCTGGTAAATGTTGGCCCAATGTTGGTTTAACGTGTAACGACCAACAGTTTGAGAATATGTGTTGGTTTAACGTTGGCCCAACATTTGTTTGCCAACTCAACATAACACCAACCATTGCCAACGTCAGCCATCCATTAGCCAACATTGGCCCAACGCACGGTGCTATCTGGGGCTATACTTGATTAGCGCGACTTCGTACATTGCCCCGTTTTTTATCTTGTCTTTTAGCTGCAGATTGATGCGCGAAATATTATCGCTTTTACTCCATTACACTGCCTATATCAAAGCGATCTTTTCGCAATGAAAATCTGAGGTTGGATAGCATTTATCTTACAAAAATCCTAGCAGCAACAACAGCAAACTTTTCTCAAAACTCCTTAAATTGTTGTATACTTTGCGAATTATGACCGATAGCCAGTAGGAAAATGCCTTAAGAAATAATTAAAGAGCTGTGTTGCCATCTTGAGTGTATTGGTATTCTGACTGGTATCCTTCACGTTGTTGTGTTAACGAACCCTATTCTACCCAACCGTTGCTGGCCTAGACAACATATAATTGCTCACAGGCCTAGCCATGTTTGTTCAAGTTGTCCCATAACCATAAACGTGACGAAAGTCGAACGTAACTTTTAAGGCTTCGCTATGCTGAAACTGGTGGAAAAGACTACACAAATTGAGATCAACAGCCGATCCAGACAAAAGCTCGTGAACTCACTGCCAAACTAAGACCGTTTTACACAATTTTTTCGCATTGAGATTGGTCATAGTAAAACATCAACTAGACGAACTGTTAAGTTTCATAAACGCTGCCTGGTCACATCGAAACTATACACCCAACCTGAAATAAATACGACGGAAAACGCCCAATAGAACCACTGTACTAAAAAGAGTACACCTTTTTTTAACGCAATGTAAGGCTTCCAAGCCAATGCAAATATGTTCGAGTTTTCAGTTTTAGATTCTATGGATGCCAATAAGCTCATTTCCAATTGAGAATAACCTCCTCTTCGTATGAGGCGTAACGCACATGTTATTTGATAGGCTGGTCGGTGGGAGATACGGTAGCTTATAAAAGAAGGTTTCCACAATTTGGCGTCTGGTGACTCCAAATGACCTTTAGCCTCAATAAAATCTTGTACTACATACTTAATATGAGATTCGTTCAACCTTCCCTTCTTGGGTTATCGTGTTTACAAGGTTTTCACAATTTGACTTCTAGTGACCCCACATGGACTTTGACCTCCACAAAAAACTATTGGCTTTTGCTCCTAAATGTGGTCCTCCTACTAACGAAATATGAGATTGGTCCAAGCTTATCTCCTTGAGATATCGTGTTTACAAGGTTTTCACCATTTGGTCCCTGGTGACTCCAAATGATCTTTGACCTCCCCACAAAACAAAAAGGTTCTTCTACTCAATGTGGTACTCATATACACAATATATTAAATTGGTCCAAGCTTCCCTTCTTGAGATATCGTGTTTACAAGCGAGACGTCACATATACATACATATACACACTCATCCAGCTGCATGACTACATAGGTTACGATTATCATCGAAACCACAAAGAGACTTTTAAGGGTTGACCATTCATTGAAATCATGTGATCAGCAAGATTATTGCACTAATGGAGACCTAAGCATCTAAGCTACTGAGTTATTATGTTTACAGTTTTGGTTTCGATGAAATTGTAACCTTTGTACTCATGCTGCCATGTAGCCATTACTGTGTGGGTGGGTGTGTATAAGATTATTCATATAGTGTCATCGAAACCACACTGCAGTTTTGTTGTCTGTGTTTCTGTTCAATGTACTGATACATTAATTTATGTCAAGGTCAAAGGTCATTTGAGGTCAAAAGAGGTCAAAGTCTGCAAACTTTGTAAACACGATAACGCAAAGAGTACATCTTTCTTAACTTCATACTGGGCATGCAGATCCAGCTTGGTGATTGCAAGAACCCTGTTGAAATTGGTAGAGGTCAAAGGACACATGTGGTCAACAGGTGTCAAAGTATGTAATCCTTGTTAACATGATAATTCAAAATGAAAGCTACAATTAATCTGTAAATTTTCCGATGCTATGATTTTCTTTTGGTGAAAACAGTTTGGTCATTTTCAGTTCAGTTTAGTGAAGGGGCACTATACAATAGGTCTTCATGATACAGTCATCAATGAAATGCAATCTGCCTCAAAGATATGATACTGTAAGAGTTGAGTGCTTTAAACACACTCAAGTGGCCCTACCAGCTTTCACACTTTCAGCTTCAAGGGTTCAACAGGTTATCTGAAATTGTCTCAAAATTGGCAATTTTCTCTGCGACTTTGACTGGCAGTAGGTTGTCAAAATATTTCAGTAATAACAATACTATACTGTGTGGAATATCATAATTATCTCAGAGCTCTAGAGGGTCCAGGGGAAGAATCCCCTTGAAGCTATAGTATGTCGGAGACTTCTTGTTCTCTCGAAGCGAGTTACAGCTCGAAATACAAGTCAGAGAGAGAGAGAGAGAGAGGGTGGGGCGGGGGGGGGGTAGAAGAGAGCACTTCACTTTCTGTTGGGTGTATTCTAAGACCTGCTGGGGTCCTTGGGACGTCAGCTGTGAAATTTACACATTTCAGATATTCAATTGAAGCACAATAAAACATTTGAGAGATAAAATAATAATTCTATTGCCCTGTTTGCCTGTTTGAAATCCGCAGTGGGCTGCAGGGGCGAAGTCCCCGTCAGCTATAGCATTTAGAAATATTTCTTGTTCTTTCTTTTGCTATACTTTGGTTTCCGGGACTACTCACCCCGTCCCCTGCGGACGCCCCATGGTAGTACTAGTTGCTAGGCCTAGGCTAGTATTCAACGAATATGTTAGGAAAGTAGGATTCAACCAGAAAACTAGAAAGGGGCAGAATGGCAGCCGAACTAGACGGGTGATGCCAGAGCCATTTCTATATATGGCTCTGGTAAGGCACAGAAATAGTAAGGGTGCTTTGTTGATACTGTGTTTTTTAGGGGAAAGTCGATTTCGATATTACATACATTTTCCGAAAAAGTAACATTAATTTCCACTAAAAACAGCTATAATTGAACTTTCATAGAAAGATGCCATAATTTTGAGGTAAAATGCATCTTCGAACATGCGAAATAGGCCTATTTTATGATTTGTTTCACTACTGCAGTACACATCTTTAGTTCTGCATGTTGCGATGCTACCAGAAGTTGTGGTTCTCATCTGAGATATTTCTTATTCTCTCGAGCGACTTTCAAGTACAAAAGCACATGCCAGAAAGAGGAATTTAATTTCTATGGAAGGTATTTCAAACCCGGAAGCTGCGTTTCTTTCGGACAATTTTCTTTTAGCTCTTTTCACTTACACACCAAAATACATTCCAGAGAGGAATTTAGTTTCATTGCAATGTATTTCAAAGCCCATTTGGGACCCAGGGGCGAAGCACCAGAGGTTGTAGCGTTTTGGTAGCTCAATATTATCTAAATCTGTGAAATTAGGACGTAAGGGATACTGTTTCAGTTTGTATTACCGCAGCCGACTGAGGGAGGGGGAACTGAGGGTGGGGGCAACATTATTTGGGTCCTGATTCCCCTGGAATGGCCTACCCACCACATGGTAGCTAATGGCTTGGGCTTTCACAGCACATCCACCTTTCATACCATGACCGTTTAGATTTTGAGCTCGAGGAGCGCAAAAGTTAGCATAGTTCTCTGCCAGCTCATCTGCCAGCTCTCGCTGCGGAATCTTCTTGTTTCGTCCCAGATTTCCTAAATGCCATAAATCACCTTTAATCCTCGAGAGTTTAAGACGATCATTAGTTTATTTCATCCTCTTTAACATCCAAGCATAAAAAAGAATGATGATGACTCAAAAAAGGCAGGTAGGTCACTGACTATTTCCCGACGTTGAGTACCTATATGTGGTAAGCTACCTTAAGGAGAAGTGGTGTTTAATTTTGACATGCCGCCC
This sequence comes from Apostichopus californicus, assembly GCA_020650975.1. NCBI lineage: Eukaryota > Metazoa > Echinodermata > Holothuroidea > Aspidochirotida > Stichopodidae > Apostichopus > Apostichopus californicus. The sequence goes on from JAIPMN010002368.1 coordinate 4,540, forward strand.
TCTTTTACAAGACTTTCCCGGATGTAAACATTGACTTTCCGACTTCAAAGTGGGTTGGTGAAGTGTGGTGACAGCAGTGCAAAATACAACTGATCAAATGCTGAAGTCGTATAGGCTTTAACACTAGGCTAGCCACACAGACTTAGGCTAGCTACTTTTTTGTTTGTTTAGCTACAAACATGCATGACTATACAGCAGATATTAACGTTAGGGTTTCGTTATTGAAAACACTCCGTTGAATCCTTCCATGGAGCCAAATCATCGGAAAGAGGGACCATGGAAAAATCCCGATCATTATTCAAAATCAAAGTCGAAACGTGTGGCCGAGGCAAGAAAGATAATTGAAACATTGACGCAACCGAACTCATCAGTTACCATCTCACATGAAGGTTTTGCATCAGAGCAACAATCTTCGCATAACGTGTAAGACATTTCGCATTTGAAACTATAGGCCCGGGAATTGTGCACTAATTGGGGTCAGGGAGTAACTGCAGAATACCCCGCTAAAAGAGGTTGGGTATGGCGTCCGTATAGTCTAGTATTAATACGCAGAGAAATGCCAAAAATAAGTCCAATGTATCATGCTGTTGTGGTTACACTGTCCGTTCAATTTACAGTAGGCATAGGCCTAGGCAAGTTCAATACAAACAGAAATGCCAAAAATAAATAAGTTCTAGGTATTTAATTATGCTGTTGTGGCTACACCCTCAGGACGGTTCATTTTTTGTCATTCCTTTTAAGGACAACCCATCATTGTTATAATTGTTACTATGGGACCTAATTGAAACTAAAATTTTCCATATAGGCTAGGGAAGTTCAATACGAGGAGAAATGCCAAATATAAACTAAGTTCAATGTATTATGCTGTTGCGACAGTGTAGCTAGCTACAGGGTGGAGCTTTGTGTTGCAGGGTATTCTGCAATTAAGATGGAATCAGGGTCTACTTGTCACCTGTTACTGTTGGTGGGTTAGTCTTGAATTATTGTAGGATATGGGTATGCTAGGGTGAGACTAAGTCAGTAAGTTTCGGTTAGGACTGGAGTAAGGGTCCTGGACGCGTATTTTTTTTTCCCAGGACGAACGTGGGAATCGGCCAATCAAATACCTGGATTCCAAACATGTGACGCTTTTTCAGAAAACATGTTCTGAATCTTTTTTCCTAGTTTTGACCCCAGATTATGAACGACAATCCTTCATTTACACAGTCTATGGACCCCTAACCCACTTTCTAAACCCTAACTCTGATTTCAAACGAATCTGTAAATTCCTGAAAAACCTGAAACCCACGTTCGTCCTGGGAAAAAAAAATACGCGTCCTGGACACCTAACTCCAATGTTAGACTAGAGAAGACCATAACCCCAACCTAATATGAGCTCTTATCCTAACACCTACTCTTTGACAAACAAGTGATAAGTGTGACATAATCTTAAGCTTGACTTAGTGTCATGCCATTAAACTATTTGAGGTCATGGCTCATGTATGATGCAGGCATAGTACTAGGCTAGACCTTACAGGTTGGCTGTATATGCCTAGCCTAAGTTAGATTAAACAATGTCATGTAGAGATCTCAGTCTATAATATCAAATATTAAAGGGATTTGCAAGCTCAAACTTGGTAACAGAAATTTCCTTTTATTCATATAATTTATGTCTATTGTATACTTCACATAGGAATTGGCTATACTGTAAAATCCTTACCATTGAATTGAATGGTTGATTCTTTGTCATCATGATAACTGTTACCTGATACCTTTCATTATATGTTGCCCCATTAGTCAATAGACAATCCTCATGTTGGTGTGCACAAGTTCATGTACATATTAACATATATAGCATACCATATTATGAATGTTTAAGCATCAGAACCAGTAAATGTTTTGTTTTCTGCTTCGTCTATGCAACACTATGTCATTGAGGAGCAGTAAAAGTGTCCAATCAGACCAATTCATTATGGGTACAGCAACAATACCAGTATCAGACTACAAATTGTTATTTTTCCAGAACGAAAGTTTTATTCAGTTTTCTTAAGTTTCTTGTACGGTTGAGTGGAAAACTTTGCAAAAAATCATGGCAGCGAATGACAACAAACTTTCTCAAAAGTCCTTAACTTTTTGTATACAGTGTTTACTTCGCTCCTTGTTTACCTGTCACCCCACTACCGCAGCACTCTCGTTCTACTGTGCCTAGAATGAACTGGTAACCTTTTAACACTGCGCCCTCTATAAACTGGCCCCTCCGGTCAATGCCCATCGTTCTCATTCTACCATCCAAAGTGCAAGCATCGTGCGTTTTTTTTCGTCTGGAATTTTCTTAAAAATAATTCGTACAGAACTGTGACCTAGGATCTTGGTTTTCTATCCAATAGATACTGAAGTAGTTTACCAATTGTGCACAGCCGGATAAGTAATCTTTTTTTTGCATAGAGAGGGTTTTAGGACATTTTTGTGTGGAGTGGTTAATGCCCGGTGAATTCATATAGTCCACAGTACAGGTAGCAGTTCCGCTAACTGCTTATGCTAGTTTTCCCGGGACTTTCCCTTCCTCACATAACATGTTCAGTAGTAGCTCATTCTCTCACTTGTTGTATATTTTTGACTTCTCTACCTTTCCTGTTAATTCTAAGTTCTTTAACTGAGAGTTTTTCAGTTGTTTACTTGCTCATTGGCTTCACTTAACTAGGTGTTTCCTGAGCCAGTATGTTACTACTCTTGTAAGCCTATAATACTCATTTGTATCACTACTCTTTGTTAGCTTACATTCTCTCCCCTCAATTCTCCCGTTGCAATTGTTAGAAGTGTTTGAAACATTATTCACGTTAATTCCGGGTTCAGACATGTCTTCTGGTAGCCAGCTGAAGTATGTGAATTTTTGGTTTCGATGATAATCGTAACCTTTGCATTCATGATAGCCTATGTGTGTATGTGTGTGTGAGTGTGCTTGTGTGTGCGTTTATGACGCTCAGCGTGTAAACATGATATCTGAAGAAGGGAAGGTCAGACCAATTTTATATTTGGTGTGGTGAAGTACCACCTTCAGTGCAAGAAACCTACTGGTTATTTTGGAGGTCAAAGAGAGGTCAAAGGAGACTTCCAGTTCAGAGGGTTGCCAGTTGGCCTATCCACGTCACCCCGGGTGTTCACAAGGGTGATGGGGGCAGTAGTCTCCTTCATGAGGAAGAGAGGGTTAACCCTCTTCATGAACCTTGACATCTAGCAGGTGATAGGCGAGTCAGCTCAGACTGACACGTGGAACAGCGTCCACAAAACAGTATAAACGCTCCAGGAATGGACAAAATCACTGGGGGCGATACTGAACTTCCAGAAAGGGATAGCCCGCCTCACAGAGGAAGAAATAGCGGCAGTCACGACATTGATAGAGCAAATACTGTCGTAGCAAGAGTCATCAACCTTAAATTGGCTACGACGGCTGGGGCTTCCCAATCATATGTATAAGAACCCTATTGTTTTTGGTGGAGGTCAAAGGTCATTAGGGTCAACAGAGGTCAAAATGTGAAAATTTATTAGTTCTCATATTTTGCATGTTGCCTCCTGCTATTCAATTTGTTGCTCCATAAGTTGCTGCGCAAACAGCTTTTAATTCATAAGCTGAGCTGTTTTATTTGGCAAAAACTCATAGCTACAGTATTGACAACAGTTCTTTAAATCAAGCTTGTTGAAGTTCTTTCCAGGAGTTTATGCTCTACTAGACTAAACTACTCATGGGGAGTCATGGGGTACTAGGCATGATGAGTGAGTTGCTGTCAAAATTAATATTGCTTGTATCAGCTTGTCATCTCTTGACCATAAGAAGTGGTTAATTGCCAAGATTGCCTATTTGTCAGAAACACTGTTTTTTTCTGTCTGGTGACAAATTCCATATGTTACAATGTAGCTCTTGTAAGTTTATTCCGCTTAGTGAGTACAAGAACCATATAGATGAAATTTGTGGAGGGCAATGGTCAATTGAGGTCAACACTCAACAGAGGTCAACATCTTAAAATTTTAACCCAATAAAGACAAAATTAGTGGTGAATTTGGTGAAACTTTGTAAACACAATAACTGCAAAAATTTAGTAAAGATATTTAAAACTCATAGTTTCAAGGACAATAATGTATCTCGCTTGAAAGCACCAAGTAAACTTAAGTGAGAGGGAGGGTTTTCCTTCTGCAGTGCTGTGAGTAACTTTCAACTGTTGAAAAAGTTGATGACAGTTGCCATACATTTATAATATATATGTAGTTACTTTGTACTTCAGATTCTACTTGTGAATAACCGTGGGTCATACTCTCGTAGCAAGGCATTCAATATGAGGTTGTACAGTAGTTCTAATATATTTTTGTGATGATTTTTGACCAATTCTTGGAAACATGTATGTTATGAGGCTTGCATTTGCTGAAAACTGTCTAGTATCATATAATCATTGTGGAACCTGAAATAAATATCTATATTTAATTCTTCATCCAGTACTTAATGCTGTGGAAATTCTGAAGCTTTGTTTCTTGTAGTGTTATCAAGCATTTATTTCGTAAGTTGGCGATTCTCTGCAAGAGATACATAAATTTGCCTGGCAGACTACTGTATTCACATTTTACATCAGACTGTATCCAAAACTCAAGTTTGTGTGTTGCATGTGTCTAACTTGTCTTTGAATCTCCTACTGCCATGTTATTACCAACTTTGGCTTGTTTCAGTTTAGTTATCAACTGTGACTCTACTGTGTAGTCCTGCAGTTGTTATGTATCTGCATACATATATTTTGTAATGCCTGTGAGTACTGTAGGCATATGCTTTGCATGATTGCTATAAGGTGTACCTACTGTAACTCATATACTACGCCCGTAGTACATTTGATATTAAAGTAAACATATCCTGTATGTGACAGTGCAGTTACACATGTTCTTCTGCACACCAAAATTGCTTGTTTCTTCAGAGAGATATTTTTTCTGTACAGATATTTCAAAGGAAGACATCAGCATTAAAATACACTAAACACATGTTCTAACACTGTAAAACAATCAAATTCACAAACCACCGTAAAATACCCCTGCTCGTAATCAAGCGCCCTCACAAGTATTGACATTGGAACATTCTTTAACAATATACTGTAATATAATGCAAGGTAAATCTGCCCTTGCATGAAAGCAGATGTAATTAAACTTGTATTGTCAATAAAAGTACTTTTCTTGGGCCATGTCAAAACATGAGTGCTGTATTTGTTAATAGATATTTGTGTACTGGAGTGTAGAGAAAGCATACATGCACAGTATCAACAATCAATGGTTGTATTTGTTAATAGATATTTACGTACTGGACTAGAGAATGCATGTGCACAGTATCAACAATCAATGGTTGTATTTGTTAATAGATATTTACGTACTGGACTAGAGAATGCATGTGCACAGTATCAACAATCAAATTAATAGATATTTACGTACTGGACTAGAGAATGCATGTGCACAGTATCAACAATCAATGGTTGTATCAAATGGTAAAGGTATTTAAGCAGATCTTTCTTAAGTCTCTAGATAGAGGAGTACTGTTTGCCCTATAGGGTGCATCACATATATTTTGGACAGTTCTTTTTGTATATACTGTATCTTGTACAAAATATAGAGTGACGTTGCATGGGTATTACACCACAAATTTATTGGTGACATCGACAAATGTGTCATGTAAGTTACTATTTTGCAGAAAACAATAGTATCATCCACAAATAAATTGCAGCTGAATTTGTCAGAGGATTTATAGATTTCATTAATATATAAAATAAAAAGAAGTGGTCCCAGTATGGAGCCCTGGGGAACACCAATATTATATAATGTTAGATCAGATGAAGAAACATCTGCACAGTAGTGTAGATAACTCTTAAACCAGTCGTATGCCACACCTAGAGCAAATAGTTTATTCATTAAAATATTGCAGACTTAAAGATTGGTTAGGGGTCGGAAAGGTGATAATTGTTGATAATTTTACATTTACTGTATGCAGGATGGCTTTCTGGTTCTTAAAATTTCAGGGTATATTTGGAAGTTCATGCACTGAATGAAGCATTTGTCTTGTTAAGTAAAGACCATAGCTATGTCAAAAGTGTTATCAGTGGGCCATTTGGGGTGAAAAAGGGGGTGTTTCTAGTTGCAAGTCAAAGCCTCCCAAGTTATCCAAACAGCAGTCCTAACCTTGCATTTTTTCTTTCAGTGCTTTGAAACCAGCTTGGTATGATTCAATTCAGAAAGATACAGGAGAGCTCATCTATGTTGATGCTGGCAAGGATGAAACGTTTACAGCCTTTGAAGATGGACAATCTTTGTCAGAGAAAAATAATAGAAAAAAGGGTAGAAAATTCTCTCCCTTACAGAGAAGGACAAAAGATAATCATAGCAATGGCAAAACTGAATCTGGAAGCCAACTGAATGGAAAGGTTTCCTGTAAATTAACTAAGGATATTGTGCTTCATGTAAATGACAGAAGCAAAGATGACAATGGACCACTACTGCAGAGGCTGTTTGGTATAGTCACAGGACATGTTGGAGTTGATATATTTGGGAGAACAATACCTCATCAACAGGGTGATAGCCAGATAAGCAGAGATGACAACAGGGTAGCAGTTCATGCTCTTCTTCCAGATGGATCTGCAGTCACAACAGGAGATATATTAATAGGTACTGTTTAACCTACCTTTCGTAGAGCTAGGTACTTTTCAGCTGATTTAAGTCTCATGATCACAGGTATGGGATTTCCTGATTCAACACCTACCCTAACTAAAGGCTGTATATCACTAGCTAATGTTTGGTTTGTCTTATTGACAACAAACCATCTAAGGTAGTGATTTACTGATTCTACAATAATCTGTATTGGCCAATTACTGATTCTTACATCTCAGAATCAGTCCAATACTGATTATTAATTAGCAAACTCACTCAACATTATATAAGGTCCACTTTAACTTGATACATACACTGGGTTAACATACCACAGTGCACCATCTATGCTAATGATAATAAATAGATGTTGGACCAAACACTTCTTTTGGTTCCTTGCTGGGAGCAAAGGAACCTATGCAGTCTGGTTGGCATATGTGCATGTGTGTGTGATGCCTTGCTTGTAAACATATCTCAAGAAGAGAAGCTTGGACCAATCTCATATTTCGTGTGTAGAGATCCACATTGAGTAGAAGAAGCCTATTGTTTTAGAGGAGGTCAACGGTCATTTGGGGTCAACAGGGGTAAAATTATGAAAACCTTGTCAACATGATATCTCAATATTGGAAGCTTTTGCAAATCTCATACTTGGTATGAAAGTGTATATAGTAAAATAAGCTTAATGATTTTGGCGGAGGTCAAAGGTCATTTGGGGACAACAGGGGGGGGGGAGGTAAATGGTCATGTAGGGTATATGTGTTCACATTCAGGAAGTGGCAGCCCCGAAACAGCCATGTGGCCTACTGCTCTTCAAAACCTAAAAAGCTTGTTATGAGTGTGAATGAAATAGAAAAAGTAAAGATATCAAACATAGTTCTACTGACATTTCCCTTATTTTGCTTCCTGTATCCCTTCCCCAAGTATAATGCAAACCCACAGTAGGTGAAGTACCTAGGAGTATTGCCTCTGAAGCCCCATTCAACTTCCAAGTAATTGCATCAGTTAGGTGGTGTCATGTGATCCATAGATATTGTAGTAGACACTGGGGAGATCGATTAGAAGGAAACTGATTCTTCAGCTGAGTAGCAACATACCCAATGAAACACATTTTAATGAGTCTTTGGACCAGTTCTGCGATCCCCAGTTGATTGCTGCAATTGTGCCATCAAGAGCTCCACAGTATAGGTAGAAGTCTAGCTATCCTATGTCACTAAGTAGACAACATGTCAATGTGATAACTGATCCCTGGTACCTTCCTTGTTATGCTTCTGTATCAGACAATACATAATCCCTCTTTATTTTGATGTGCATATGTTCATAACATGTATGGCTTACCACACCATGAATTTGTTTGGGCATCCAAACCACTAAACATTTTCATAGTGTAGCCTACAGGGTAAAATATTCATTTCAAATGATGAATAATGGCTGATACTAGGCCTATGCATACGCCGTTAGTATGTACATGATGTGTAGTCATGTACAGTAGTCAAACTCAGACCAATCCAATAGCTCAGAAAATTTAGGTGTCAGAGTTCAATGCCACTGCTTCATAATTTTCATCTGACATTTAGCTTTAGACATTTTGAGTTGTTCAAACTGTAACATTTACTTACACCCTGGTTGAGATCCCAATGTAGTTTGTACTTGTAGACCAATAGCCTGATTGTATTATTGGGTTCATTATTCTTATCATACAGAATAACTAGGCTAGGCCTAGGTCTGTGTTTCGACTATTGAATGTCAGCGACGTAGGCCTAAATGGGTGTATCCTATTCACTGCTTCAGAGTGATTTCTACACGACTGATGACCTGCTCCACATCTGCAACTCTCACTGCAATACCTTTTGTCTATTCTGCACAAATTAAAGCTTGGATAAAGTCTGTACTGTTGTATGTGGACCCACCTTTATAGTGAGCATATAAGAATCTGTTCATTTCCAGTGTAGGTCAACTCTGAAACTTTGCACATATTTATATCTAAAAGTAAAGGTTGGGTAAACTAGATATATACATGGTCTAAGGATTCACCTCAGGAAGTACAAGAAACCTCTTGTTTTTCTGTGGAGGTCAAATGTCTTTTGAGATCAATAAAGGTGAAAGTCTGTAAAGCTTGAAACAATAATGTCAAATATAAATCTTAAATGAAGTTCAAACTGGATATGTGTATCCAGCTTGGTGAGTAGACAATTGCCATTGTATTTATTTGTTTTTTTAATCAAAGTTCATTTGGGACACGAGATGTATGAACACCTTGTGAACAGGTTCACATGGGTGCAAGAACCCTGCTAATCGTGCAAAGTAAGCAATGGGAAAACTTTAAATCCTCTTTACAGTGTTACATTACATTTTCTCATGTGCAATATATAAAGGAATAGGAATCCCAATTAATGTCATTTTGCTTTTGGTTTAGAAAACAATGAATGAACTAGAACTATTCCATAAATCACTGAGCTATGAGTTAATGTTGGCTGACATGTTAACATTCCTCCCTCTTAATCAAAAGTGAATAATTTTTATGTGAATTGAGTTGTATCAACAGTTAGTGTTCCAACTGAATTTCAACCATTTTCTACCATCAGGTGACACAATAACTGCAATAAATGGAATGCCAGTAACCCTGAAATCAATTGACAAGATTTTGTCTTCCTTTTCATCCGATAACCAGGTTTGTTTTTATAAAAGATTAAAGGCTATCTATACTCCCAATCATAGCATTTTATTCCGATCATGGTAGTTGTTTAGCTACGTCATATACATCTCAATTGTTTAGCTACATCATATACATCTCAATAGGAGTATAGTATAGTCCAACTAATTGTATGAACTTGATATATTGTAGAAAAAGTCAAGCATAGCCAGGATTTCATCTTTGGGGGGGGGGGATTGGGGTGGATTCAATTTATTGACCCGTCAACAAGAACGCTTTGTGTCACCTGTGAGGGATCCAGGGGCCCGCCATAGGGGCCTGAAGTTTTCTCTGTAGTTCTCATCTTGGTCTGGACTATTCTTTCAACAGTACAGTGTATGCTATCTCATTGTCTATGATTTACTATAATTATGATTTAAATAAATTTGTATATGAAGCTCAGTTTAATCGACTTAGGCTTTATTCATTCAGCCACTACATGTTGGTATTAAAGTTATAAACATACACATGATATAACAAGCATCGTAGCCTGTTATGCATGGGTGGCGTGTGTGGGGAAGGGAGGGAGATGTAGGGCCTCATTGCAAGATGATAAGACAATATTTAACATCAGATGCAATTGGCTGGTATCAATTTGAGAATTCCCGTCAATTACAGATGAACATCAACCGCGAACTGGTTAACTGAGCCTTTAATTGCATTTTGTAATTTTCATCCAATAATTTGTTTTGCCCATTATTGTCATTTGGGGGGGGGAGTTTAGGGGATGACATTTGACTGGGGGATCCTGTCACCCCCTCTGCTGGTTACTCCACTGTTAAATTCTCTGTCAATTGCTTCCTTTTAATTTTTCTGTTGAAAATTTCAGAACACTTGTCCTTAAACAAGTTACTTATCTCTTGGAAGTGTCACTTAAACTTTCTGTGCTATCACAAATAAAGTACAAAATATATATTATCAAGCTACCTGTTGAATGAATGATAAATGTCAAATTAATGTAAAGCTGATATGAATAATATGTCAGTATGGTGAGTTAGGTCTAGAAGTCCACATTAACACTTCTGCTTGACATAACAGATGAACATTCAGCTAGAGAGACCAGCATCTGCTCTTCCAAGTGATGGTGTAATGAACCAACCAAAGGTTAAACCTCCAAATGGTAAAATCATAAAGCTGTTAACAGAGAGAAGCCATGATGTCAGCAACTCATTCCTAGAGATTCCTCATGCCATCATGTACCTCAACATGGTCAGAGACTCAGATGATAATGATGCCAAGGCAAGAAAATGTTCCCTTCTTTCTTTATTTGTACTCAGTTTCCTTAGTTCTGGTTTAATATATAAATTGTATGTAGTCTGTTTCTTAATCATTTCAAATATTAGTACTGTGAGAGTGTCAAAGCAGTATTGCTGATAGTACCTCAAGGTCAGCTGGCACTGTTTTATGGATTAATGAGGTTTGCACTGATGCAAGAGGATTTCTCTGGGACAAGATCTGCAATCTAATTGTAGTAAATTAGGATATGGGATAAAGAAATCTCCAAGGATTTGATCATTAGCCTCTTATTAAAGGTTAAGTAACGTGGGTTGTGATGCAGTGTGCATGTATACATGTGTATGTTCATTTGTGTTAAACTTTGTACAGTACAGTATGTTATGTACATGATCCCTATTTGTCCCTGCAGGTAGAATGTCATAATTGAACTTCTAAATCACAGTATAAAAAGAAGTATTGCCTAAGAATAATGTGATTGTAGGGGATCATGTGAACACTAAAAGTGTTTTCATGATATGCATTGGTTTCTGTGTGTTTATAAGAACATGCAAAATGAAGCTTCAAGATGCCAATCTTTCAGTATTGTACTGTCACCATTGCCACATATGCATACAGCGCATAATGAGCAGTGATCTAACAGGAGCAAGTGAAATTAGCCAAAGAGTACCAAAAAGTGATTCTTGGACCATTCTCATGACTGCTTATTAAATATATTAAAATTAATGATTTACAATATTAATCAATAGTTGCACAATGTTTAGTTGTACCATGTATTCTTACACTATGTATGTGAAGCCTACTGCTCTGGGTGTTACCATCTCTATACTTAGAAAGTATAGAGAGGGCATTAACTTACAGTACCAAAGCCATTCAAAGCTACAGCTGACAAACACAGCTTAGTTTGTGTTGTTTTCTCTCTCTTATCAGGAAATTCTGTACAAGTATCCATCCAAGGACTCTGCCAGTAAACTTCATGCTATTCATGGATTGTTTGTTACTCTTGGAGATATGCTACACAACATTACAGACAGCAGAATTACTGGGTAATCATTGTACTTATAACAGGCTCCTAAAGCTCTCATTAATTCTTCTGTACAAAACATTGGTACGCTGAGAAAGAACGTAAAACAAACTCTTTCAGATACTATTCTATGGCCTCAATACAGAATATGAAATATTATGGTAACCCATTAGGTGCCAGATTACAGGTGTCATTTCTCAAGTAAACTTGTGATATTAAAGTGTGTGCCACTGAAGTTGATATGATGACCAGTTACAAGTTACATTGCAGAAAGTCATCATTATTTCATCAGATTAATCAACTATCTTTAATGGCTCTTTACCAAAGGTACAGCAACCATGTCTTGTAATTGCATATTCATGGAAGAAATAAACAAGGAAATATGTTCATATAGGTGGTAGTATCAAACAGTGAAAATGGGGACATAGGTGGGTATATGTGATGGAAGTGGGAATATGTTCATATAGGTGGTAGTATCAAAACAGTGAAAATGGGGACATAGGTGGGTATATGTGATGGAAGTGGGAGTATGTTCATATAGGTGGTAGTATCAAAACAGTGAAAGTGGGGATATAGGTGGGTATATGTGATGGAAGTGGAAATAATTTGAGCTGTGTTAGATAAACACGAGGCTCCCATAATTTTCTCTTATATTCTTAACAGTTTACATTGTTATTCCTTATCTAATTTGCTACCTAGCACCTCCCTACTGGTTGGAGAGGAACTGCTCCATGTTGGTTACTTTAAGTGGTGTTCAGAACTCCTTGTGGTCGCCCTTCCAGCCAAGAATGCTTCACAGCACCAGGTGCAATGCATCACCCAACAGATTGCGAAGCTTATGAACTTCATGTTCTTATCACTGAATCGGTAAGACACACTCACCAAATTGTTCTGATTATTAGAGTCAGTAGATAATTGAAGTTGGCCTCCATCCTAGTAGATGATCCATCTTGGAATCAGCATATGATCCACTATAGTTGTTATGCATTAAGGCATCAGCATGTGATCCACAATTGTACTGCATCTTAGTTTCAGCATATAATCTGTAGTTGTGGTGCATTATAGAATCAGTAGGTGATCCACCATAGTACGCTATCTTACAGCCATAATATGATATGTTCATTATTGTGCATTATAGAATCAGTAGGTGATCCACCATAGTA
>JAIPMN010002369.1:0-11908 GCA_020650975.1 Apostichopus californicus
ATTGTAAGTTAGGAACATTCCTATTTATCACATAGTACAATGGTTTTTATGGGATGAACATTGTAAGTTAGGAACATTCCTATTTTGTCACATCATACAATGGTTTATATGGGATGAACATTGTAAGTTACAAACATTCCTATTTATCACATAGTACAATGGTTTTTATGGGATGAACATTGTAAGTTAGGAACATTCCTATTTTGTCACATCATACAATGGTTTATAAGGGATGAACATTGTAAGTTAGGAACATTCCTATTTTGTCACATCATACAATGGTTTATATGGGATGAACATTGTAAGTTAGGAACATTCCTATTTATCACATAGTACAATGGTTTTTATGGGATGAACATTGTAAGTTAGGAACATTCCTATTTTGTCACATCATACAATGGTTTATAAGGGATGAACATTGTAAGTTAGGAACATTCCTATTTATCACATAGTACAATGGTTTTTATGGGATGAACATTGTAAGTTAGGAACATTCCTATTTTGTCACATAGTACAATGGTTTGTTGTTGGCCATATATGTCAAACTTCATGAATTAGTACACCAGACTTTTCGTGCACAGTATATATGTTTGTTGCATCCTGTCATATCTCAATATTATATTTTACAAATCAACATGTTCAGCTTCTCATCACATTATGGTTGTTTTCAGTGTTGCTACAAAGTTGTGAAAGCTTTGTTTATACATGTTAAATTGTTTGATTCATATTTACTATCTTTATGTATGTTTTACAGTCTTCTTCTGATAGGATTGTGAGCTGATGATGGTAATGTTAGTACCATGTTAAATTGTTTGATTCATATTAACTATCTTTATGTTGTGTACAGTCTTTCTCTGATAGGATTGTGAGCTGATGATGGTAATGTTAGTATCATGTTAAATTGTTTGATTCATATTAACTATCTTTATGTTGTGTACAGTCTTCTTCTGATAGGATTGTAAGCTGTAGTGATGACGGTAATGTTCGTATCTGGGATCTGATGCCACCTCCTCTTAGAGTTGGTGATAAGGCTGATAAGGATACCATAGCCACAACTACCATCCACCAGAGAAGAGATTCTTTGAGAAATTGAAATAACACTGGAGCCTCTCTACTTCAAACATTCTTTCAAATTAAGCTATAACTTAGTGCCAATGAACTGAGGTGATAAAGGTTAATGGTTAATTGGTTATTGTACTCTGCAAGTTTGTCCTATATGGACTGAAGTGCAAATGTGTATTACTTCTATAGGTTACCATTTTGCATTCAAACATAACTAGTTCAATTGAGAAGACCAATATAATGTCAGTCATTTCTGCAAACATCACTTTTCAACCTCATATTAGTTTATTTCTAGGTTGAATTGGAAATAGAAATTGTTCTGTAACAGACTTTGTATGTTACATGGATGGGAAGTCATGAAAACGAAAAACAGGTTTCTACACTTCACTTCTATTATTTCAAAATAAGAGTTAAGCTGCATTTGAAAGGATTTGGTTTTGAAGGATGCAAGGATATATATTTGATGATTATGATCATTATCAGTATATTGAGTTAGTGCATGAGAATGATGTAATGCAGCTTGTTTCCATCAGGGAGAAGAGAATGACAGTGATGTGATCAATTTTTGTACCTGTCTTATCTCCCTCTCTCAACAACCTTCACAAATATTTTGCTGAACTCTTAACATTTACTGACATTGGAATGTCATTTCATGTTTAGCATTTCTTCATTGTTTGTAATGTTTGTCTGGTTAGCATTAGAGATTTGTTTTGAGGAAGTGTTCCAAGATAAAGTTTTCTAGTTTGTAGCTTAAGACTGTTATTTTTCATGCATGCTTCCTAAACTTCTTCCTTCTTTTGACCAATGATTCAATGATGTTAAATGTACTATATGAGAACAGAATCTGCAGTTGCTGTAGCCACAAAGAATCACAAGGAGCGTTGTGTTGGTATTATTGCTCACAAAAACAATAAAACAGCTGTTTTAAATTCTCAAGGTTAGAATTAATGTTGGCATTCACATTTTTCCGAATTTGCAATGTGCCCTGGACGCCAGCCTCTGTCATAAGATTTTGGCAAAACTGTCGGGCTGATCCCTTCTAAACTGCAAGGTTACAATTATTTTTTGCCATTTGTTTTGACTCATTGGCTTATTACAGTGAATAGTTGTGCCTTACATTAGTTCAATGTGACTCGTTTTATATGACCAAACATCCATTTGTGTTATTCTTAATTGGCAGTATTTTATTTTTGAATATAAAGATTTTCATACAATGCAACATTGTAGATTTTGCTGCTTGATTTTGAAGGTATTTGAAATACTGTTTGTTTGTGTATGCATATGCCTATGATTAGTGCTACTAATGAAATAATTAAAGTGTCTTGGCGAGTCTCCTGGTTTTTAAGGCACTTACAAAATCTCCCAATTTTATATGCTAATCTTCCAACAAAATGGGCCGTGCATATGTTTTCACTCGCCACTGTGATCAAAGTGAAGAAAATCAAATCAGTTTTACAGGAAATAATTGTATAAAAATGATTTACATGCCATTGTGTTCTGGAGCACTAATGTTAGTGTGATTATTACTTATTACTAAATATTTTGGGACCATTTGGATCCATATTTTTCAAGTTTCGGGGGGGGGGGGGGGGCCATTTGGATCCATATTTTTCAAGTTTCGGGGGGGGGGGGACAAATACATTTTGAGGCAGTTTGTTTGGGCCAATTGTTTTTGGGATCATTTAGGCGTAAAACTTTATCAGTCACAGTGTTTTGGGGAGGGGCAAAAATTTCAAATTTGCAATAACTCGACCACCTTAAATCTAATTGTATCCAAACTTGAAATACAGTTGTTGGTTCATAGCGTGTACATCTGGGCCTAAATAGTTTATGTCATTTTGGCCTAAAAGTTTGTCAGATCATCTACTACATCTACTAAGTATGATATCACTCATTCATACACACACATACACACAAACAAATCAACTTGACTCCGTAGAGTTCAGGGGCCTGCAACATAAGAACCAAAAGCCAGTATGTACGCATCGTGTGAGGTTTCTTTACATCCGGGTATGCTTCATGGGTATGCCTAGGATAGGCCAAATAATAATAATAATAATAACAATGCATGTAGCCTATCATCCTACTTAACTGATGCATACTAATGGAAATATAGGTTGATCTAACTTGCAAGGAAAATTAATATTCAGAGCAACATGCATTAACGGTGAAAGGTCTTGGAGTTTTACAGTTAGATCCTTAAAGTCATGGAAAAGTCAGGAAATGTTTTATCCTCAAATGTGTACTGGGCAAAAGATGACTTTACTCGAGGACCAAATAGTTTTTAGCCAACATTCTGCCAGCTCAAGTTGGATATAGCGATAACTTAACTACATGGAGTGACAGTTTGGTACCTGCCCATTTGTGTTAAGTAGATACTATGCATTCATTATATCAACTATACTATTGGGTGATGACATACAACGCTTTAATATTCCATATTTAATATTCATTGGGCTCTTGCTTTTGCTGGATTTTGCACAATTCTACCCATTCTATCCTATTCCTCCACTTTTTGGTATGGAAATATTTTATTTCTTGCTTTATGTGAAAGACATGTTGGCCCGCCTGGGACAGAATTGTTTGTTTCTTTGTGTGATCAGTTACAGTAATCCATGTGTGTGGTAAAACACATGCAAACTATGAGCTGAAAGACACATGCTGAGTACAATAGAAATAGTATCCAGAATTATAAAGGCTATGTAGTGTCATGAAGATCTCTTTTACGAATATTACTGTGAACATATTTGTAGTACCTTATATTAAACACCTTGATAGAAAACTGATTGCTTGCCATGCAGATAGTACTTGATCCAATAATATCCTTATTGGACATATTATCGTTTACAGTGTACAATATTTACCTTTTGTTTAATTTGAAACTATAAAGTTAATGATTTAATGTTTATATTGTTTGTATTGGGTTAAAGTATATTTCTTCTGAAACAACTTCGTTTCTGTCTTACTGTTATTCTCTCATTCTCTCAAAAATGTTTCAAAGCTGTTTACTTTACAAACTGATTCTCTACTACGTTCAGTGAGTACGTTAAGTGACTTAGGCATAAATTGATGACAACTCAAAGCTGTGTGTTGAATGTATGTGATTGATACTTGATCCTACTCTTGGTGAACCTTGTAAGTAGTTTTTAATGCAAGATTTAAGTAAATGATCCATTATCTTCCATCAGATTCGTTAAGTTTATATGGCTTGATTCTCTTCTTACACAAATTGATACAGTTTACTGTTAAGAAGCATCACTGGTTCCTGAAACTGACAATTAACACCCCCAATGTAGTAGGATACAGCCTGGCTACATCAGCTGTGTACAGTATGTATTGCAGGCCTGGGCCCATTTTGAAATGTAGCAGATTACTGTTGACATTTTGAACATTTGTTGTGACATTAACGCAACAAATAAACAATATGTTTTGTGTTCAAGTGTATATGCTGGCAGGAGAGGTCACACAGTAAATAATACCAGCTGTTCTACACTTATGTCTCTGAGGATAAGGAGTAAAGTGTACAAATATCAAATATTTAGTCAGCCTAGTTGTAATTGGTAACTGATGTGTTTAGTGGTTATATTCTTGTTATTCTGACTTTCTTCAGAAACGTTCGTTGTGTAACTATCCTGAAATCAAATTTGACCGAATGAACACTTAAAAATCCAAATACCTATCTCCATAACCTTACCAACAACATTTTATGACACTGCTAAAATCCTCTCTACAACAGCAGAGTCATGTCCATAACATCTCAGTTGTTTGCTTGCATAATTGATTTAATAATTGTTATAATATTCATATTAAACAAGAGTAACCTTTTCACTGTTTCTTGAGTTCCATGTTTTTAAAACTAAAAGATTGTTTTCCATGGTCCTTTCCCATCAGTTTTCAATTCTTTCTTTGACGACCTTTTATAGTTCTAGGTTTAAATATGATCAGATTAGATTCCACTGCTTTCCTTGATTGTAGAGTTCTGTACCAAAAAGGACAGTGAATTTAAAAAAGCATGAACATTGCAATGGTGTATTTATACACCTATTAAAAAGAAATCTTAACTTGATATGCAAATATGAGGATCAGCATCAAATATCTGCTCTTGACTGTGCGCTACACGATCATAAACTGCGAACATTTGAAATTTTTTAATTTGTAATTGCACATGGCGACAGTAGTGTCTCATTGTCCACAACCGGAAGCACCTCAAATGGATTTTATAAATGTAATAAATGTTTTTACCAATTATTATTATTAATTAAAACTATTAGACCTTGTGATTTAGCAGTAGTATTTATCTTGAAAATGTTGAAATTTGAAAAGGAAGTAAGCAGACTTAACTTAATGAAAGTATCCATCAAGGAACCCGACGTATAGAGGGGCAGTAAGAGTGCTGGAATAGCTGGCATATTTCTGTCGTCTCATTAAATATGATTTGGATTTGTTATTGAAATCTTCTTCGCCACCTGTTGTAGCCACACATGAAAGGATTACCTCGGATAGTTAACATAACCCGTCTGTTGAAACTAAACTTGTCTGATTTATTGCTGATCGTGGTTTAAATCGACACCACCGCGACCCGTTTATTAAGATCATAATAACACTGTTTGCTTAACATTATACAAATGACCCCCATCAGTCATAAATTACTAATAGCTAGAAACATTCTTTAACTTGCTTGGTTCGGAATGCCTCAAATGCTTACGATAGATTTCTCTGCTGCTGTAAACATCGGTTATGTTTTCACCATCGACTATTCGACTATTTTATGCCATTTTGACCCAGTTAATATTAAAGATATCTCACTTGTCGTGATTTACAAAAATGGAAGTCATGTAAAGACAATTTTCCACGTCCACCTACTAGATTATTTCACATCGGGAAAGATCAGTAAACGTATGTATGTCTGTTTAGTAGACATTTCGTTGTACCAGTCGAGCAGTTCTTCACACTAGGTTAATTGCAGGAGAAAAGGAGTTTCTCTTTACGTTTACCTCGGAAAATAGCACATTTTCGTCTTTTTTGTTACAAGCAAAATGTTCCAATATGTATATATCTCCTAACATGTTAACTAGGTATGACAACGGTTGAAATGCATTTAACGAACATTCTTAATCAATACCCTTCTACCAAATTTAGCGTTCTTGAAGACTAACATTTATAAGCCGTGTTGATGCATAGTAGCAACACAGTAGCTTATGTTTTCACGTGCACGAATCTGCATACGTAATAATATAATATGCAAGTTATCGAGTAGAATCACACTGTAAACCGTCGAGGCCCCATCCGAGACACCCGCGTGTATGGCAAGCCATGTGGGACAAACACCGCATAATATATCCGCGTATTAATTCGAATATATACGCGTATATATTGGAATATACATGTGTTGTAAATGTGTATAGTTTCGCTCTTTGAAGCGAGCCCGCCAAAATATTTATCGTTGATATATGTACACAGCAAGAGCGGAAATGTGTTTTCGTGTACATTCGAATTAATCCGTGCATATATTGGATTTAATCCCCATATCTATTATATTTAATACGTGTATATATATTCGAATTAATACGTGTATATATTCGAATTAATACGTGTATATATTCGAATCAATACGTGTATTTATTCGAATTAATATGCGGATATATTTAAGCCATATGATAGGCTAATAATATATACGCGTATATATTCCAATTACTACGCGTATAAATTCCAATTAATACGCTGATATATTATGCTGTGTTTGTCCCACATGGCTTGCCATACGCGTGGTGATGCTAGTTGTCGATCACAATAATTACTCTAAACCCAAGAGACCTGGAGCTGTGGTACGTACCCCTGTCGGATCTTTTATGTAAAGCCTGATAAGTGCCCCTTTCATAAAGTGCCACCTTTTGTTAATGAAAATTACGGTATCCTTTCGTTTTGTTTGGAAAACTACATTCAAGTACGGGGCTTTTGTGGTGAGGATGAACAAAGGATTCAATTTCTCGGGACGTTTAGAGTTAATTTTGTGGTTTGCCCCGTCACTTCATAGTCACATGACCCATTGATGTTTGTGCCCCTCCACATTTACAACCCTCCCGCCGCCACTGGGCGAGATCCAAGAAGGTGAAATAATTATGTTACTGTTAACCGGGTGGAATGATATTTGTAGACCAATGAAACCGTCAAAATGGATTCTAGGCGATACAGGTACATTTGGTATGAATGATTTCAGTTGCGTCATGACCGTTGGCTCCTTCCTTGTGGTCATTATTTAATACACGCTGTTTTCAAGTGACAACAACTGGTCATCATTGATCTATTTTGAGTATAAATTGGGAATTAAAAGCAATATATATAAAGCCGCTTATTGCAAATTGCACATTCATTCATTGATTTATTGGTATCTTCATGAACAACAATAAAACAAAAGTAAAGAACGCACAGTTAATGAGAAGTCTGGGTGGCCACAACAGCTGCACTGGTGTAGTGGCTAACATGATGTGCTTTATTTTTACCTATGACGTCATAATCACAGAGGCACGACATCCCATACCCAGACACGCACACCCACCAAGTTCATCCGCTTTACGATTTTAGGGGAGTTTGTAACAGTTTCCTGTTCACTCACATGGACATTTCCTTTCAACTATATACATCCTTCATCGTAATTATTTTGCTACCCTGTGGTACTGCCACTGTAACTGAAGTAGTACGGTAGTCCGTATGCGTCATTGTACCAATCACTGAGGCACACCACCTCACCAAATTTCAGTTGCGTGCCACTATCGGGGTGTGAGGTGGACTATAAATTTACTACCGGTATACCATTTTCGCAAAAATACCTTCAACGAGGCATGGCAGAATCACCGTTGTACTAAACGTATAACAATAGGAACAGACCATTATCTACGTTACAGTGTCTTGAATATGTTTAATTAAGACGTCTATGATAGCCTACAGCAATGATATAAATTCATTGGAGGAGCGGACAGGTGGGGTGGGGGTTGGAAAGAGGGAAAAGTTCCAGTATAAACACAACGAAAATACTTTGCGGTCTGGGTCTTTTTAACGACTATTTAAGAATGCACCATTTTCGGAAACTTCGTCACCTTCACTGGCCACTGACCGTTGAAAAATTGCTTTGTTTTCTAGAAATGGAGAACAACCAGTACCCCGACCGACACTATATTCGACAACACCACAAAGGGCTACCATGTATGAGGGACCCCGGGGAGTCCTGGATAATGATTTTGTTTTTGTCCTCTGCATGGACAGCTTTCATACTACAGAAAACTCATAACTTCGTAGGCTGTTTCTCATATCAAAGTGTGGCACGTACACCAGCGCCTAAATATCAGTACAAGTTTGTTTTTCATACTAAAATTTGCAACGGAAGCTTTAGGTGTAAAAGACTTGCACAAAGTGATTCTCCATTGTGGACCCCCCCCCCCCTTTTTTTTGTTGTCTTGTATCTTTGAGGTAATAACATGCAAGCTCACACTCCCCTTTCCGAGGTCAGTGTCTGCTCTGTGTTGGGTTCCTTACACCAACATTAGTCTACTCGGGAAGGAAAATATAGAGCTATCAAGTAAGGTAAAACCTTATTTTTCATCATTTGACGACTCATGATAAACTACTGGCTTTCTGTGAGTGACATTGTTTCACTTTAAATACATTTTGTTGTCCTACCTGGGTGGTTTACGTTACCCTCGCGGTAATCATCACATACTTGGAAAAGTTTATTCTAGCTTTGCCTTTTCTCAGCCAATACGTAAATAAATATGGTCTCGTTTTTCACGTTTAATAGTTTAATAACTGGAGCGTTTCATTTGGTGAGGTTCGAAATTTCAAAATTGTATTTCCTGACACGCACTTGAATGCAACCTCGTTTCCTGTGTAAAGATGAGTGGCTTGAGAGAGTCTGCTGGAAAAGTGCACAGAACTTTTCCACAAGCATAAATCTTTAGATCAATTCCTAGACATTACGGCTTGTATGACCGTTGAATGACTGGAGTCATGTAGAACGGTACTTGTCTGTACATATTGGATGATGACAAAAACGATTGTAAAAATTCGACTCTGTTTTCCCCTATTCTACATCTATATGGCAACCCATACACGTGGATTAAAATAGAATATTCCATATTTACGATTATTCGAATATGTACGCGTTCATAACCAATCACAGGGCGTTTTATGTGGTCATCTTAAATGGTCATATTTAGTTGAATATATGCATGTTTATTGAATACATATACGTGTATTGAATCTTCACAAAATTGACAGGAATTTATACTCGTACTAAATCATGTTACATCTTTGGACAAAGAAAAAAGAGCTTTCTAATTCGCCGTCGCTACCCCACCCCCAAAATGGGTAATAATCCCTTGCTGAAGGTAACAAGGAGGTTGCGTAAGGACTCGCCGAGTTTATTTTTTAAAACGCAGTTTTGTTTAATTCTAAATAATAGGGTTAAATGGGTGAGTCATCGTTTGGGCACCTTGCGGAATTTGGGGCATGAGCGTCCGTAAGGCGAGATGGGATGGGGGAGCAAAGTAGTTAAACAAGCAGGAAATATATGGAAATGCTTTATCTTCCATGTGCTTCTCCCCTGAACCCCGCTTTGGCTGTCAAAATCGGATAGCAATCAAACAAATGGCGACGGTGCTGATCTAAAAACTGCAGACAGTGACGTAACAGTGACGTAACTAGGCCGATGCAACCGGGCAACGCCCCCTCCTTTAATTGGGAATTCAAACAAAGAGGTACCAAAATATATGAAATTGCTCTCCCAAATCCAAACCTGGGCTTCGGTGAATTTGGCCTCTCTTTTGGAGGCCCATTGATATCGCTGAAACGATCCTTTCTACGCCACTTCACCAGCCCCAGCGACCATACAAATGAGTTGAATTTTTAGGGATAACTGATTAATACTTACAACTGGTTATTGAAAGTCGAAGCAGTACGCATCATCCCTTCTGACTTTCCTTTCTGAATGTGTATGATTTCGGGTAGCGTTACGGAAATTGTATGAATAAAGCTTAGTATATTTTGTCCAGTCAAACATATTTTCCTGGAACACTATACAGACCGGGGCCAATATTTCCTATTACACACGCCACGTTCCCGTGGCTTTACGCCAACCGGAACAAAATAGTTGATGTCCCTAGATATACCCATACCCCTTGTTGGATACATGCGGCCATGATGATAATTAACCAGTGCCTGAACATGCTATTACTTGTTGGAGGAGCAATTGACATTAACTTAATTCATTAATGAAACGAAAAAAGTCTACCTTTGAATTGCAACGAAATCATGTAGGCCTATTTCATGAAACGTTGCAGCTTCAATGAATTCCAAGAGGCACTAATTTTAATTTAATTAAAGAATACATTTCGTTAAACTAAAATATTAGTATTCAGGCTACATTAAAACACCAGTCAACAATTTATAAACTGCATGATTTCACTTTTTCCATACTCGTTCTTTGTCGTGTGCACATAATAATTATCGCGACGTTTAAGATCATGATAAAACAAAGTTGTGTATTTGTAGCGTCTCAAGTTCGTGTCCTTCTTGTTCCCCTTTTCTTTTCTTTTTTCTTTTTTGAATTGTATTAATTGTATTAATTGTATTAATTGTATTAATTGTATTAATTGTATTAATTGTATTAATTGTATTAATTGTATTAATTGTATTAATTGTATTAATTGTATTAATTGTAGTGCGAATTGGGCTACACTCTATGGGGCCGTATGTGCTTCTTATTCGCGAAGTTTCCTCGAAAATGGGAAAAGGCTAAAATAGCTAAAAATATCCCGGACATATTTATTATCCATTTGAAGTGGACTGGTGTTTCCTTTGTACATTTTGTGGCTTCCGTTCGATCAACTGACATGTGTATAAGATATATATATACCAATGACTATGATTGCTATAAAAGTATAAGGGACGGTAGTACTGCTTGAATGTTGCAGAAATGTTGCAATAGGTGTGAGTGAGGTGTATTAGTCATACGGATATAGACCGCACTCAACTCCCCCTGTAGTTTTCACCCGAGAATCGAATTACTCGCCAAATTTAGCTACATACCTGCTGCGCTACGGTTTGGTTTGCATCTATTGATTTGGGACTAATTGTCATACGAAACAATACTCTAACTAGAGTAAGCAAAGACAGTTCCAAGTATGAATGTCATTAAATATAGGTACGCCTTTGATTGGGCTTCACAATTAACGACATTGGTAATCTCTATAGGCCTACATCGTCACTATTTCCTATATATATAATCTAGTCGAGACACAACGACCTGAGTCTTGGAAGTATTATAGCGTAATGCATACATCGTACATTAAGTCATTCCAGTATAAACACTAAATGTCCTGTTCACATTACCGTTATTATCAGTACCTTTCATATTTCCGTACAAGTATTTTCGACCAATGGTGCCTATTATATGGCGCAGAAAGGTCTGGAGAAAATAATGTTGGGATATTTCGTCATTCCTTAAACTGGACACCGAGTTAAAAAGACTATAACTGTAAACAATTTGTATGTTTAGTCTACCAACTTAGACGTCAACTTTACAAATGAAAGTAAAATAATGCACTGAGTTCACACCACAGTTAAATGATTTGGTCAAGCCGAGGTGTGTCGCGATCTAAGGTAGCTATATATATAACTCACATTGCAGGTGGACACCACCTGCAATGTAACAACGTAAAAACTGAGGTCACTTTTTGTGGTTCGCAAACAACGAGATATTTCGATGATCCATCACAAGTCGTCCAGAAAATGATCCATGCACTGATGCTGACGCAAATATCATCATATCATATCATATATATTCTATATATAT
>JAIPMN010002370.1:287-30588 GCA_020650975.1 Apostichopus californicus
AAGTGTTACAACCGTTATAAATGTACCACAAAAAATTGCGAAACTCAAAAAGTATACAGTGCATGTAGTTCCTTTTGTGTATACAGATTCCTACCATGAAATAGTTTATGAAAACCATGGAAACTTCATTTGATGATGCACATTGGGGTATAGTGGTACGTTTGAAAAAGATTGACATACACATGAGTTACATTTTTGTATGTCAAACTTCTTAAAATTTGCCACCTGTGCCCCATGTGCACCAAAAAATGATGTTTTCAGTGTTTATATAAACCACTACTGGCTAAGATTCTGAGCGCAGTAACATGGATCATATACATTTCAAATCTTTTGAGTTATGCCATTTTTTAACGTAAATTTATAACGGTTGTAACATTTTTTACATGTTCGCCCGTTATCTATTTCATGCTGTACTGAGCGTGATATATACATCATATATTACTCTAATTTGGTTGTGAGTTAGACATGACTGTATGCCATATAGGAAAAGGTCAAAGACTAAGTATGTTTCAAACTTTATGAAAAATTGCCATCTATGTGATGTATGTCAATGTTTTGCAACCGTTGTATTTTCTTGCCGTATGTCAATGTTCAACCATTATTTTCCTATAGGATTCTAATGGGCCATTTTTTCAAAATTCAAGTAGGAAATTGAAACTTTTTTCTCTTGCTCTTTGCTTCAAATGAGTAATATTGAACATTACAGAACATTGGAAATATCAATTTTAGGGGTGGAAAACCTTTATGTTATCATTTCGTGTTAGTTTAATGTGTATTTGCCCATATATATATAATTAAGTGTCTGAGTATAGCGCTGGTGAAGTGACAAAAACATGTCCGTGCATTATTACGACAATGAATGCAGGGTTGGATAGTTGATCCAATGATACGGATAATCCGGATCATAATGGGAGGTCAGGATGATAAGGCAATGTACCATCGCCTAATACAGTTAAAGATCTTTCTTCACAGGTTTCATACAAACAACAGGAAGCTGAGACTGGTCAGGAATGACTTCCTTCATACTGAGCTTTAATTATAGGGTATACAGATAGCCTGTTGCTGACATAGCTGGTGTGGGCATACATATCACAGAGCCCTTTCCCTATGATACAGCTTAACCACTGCATCCTACCTGTACAGTAGTAGCATTGTACCGTACCTTCATCGTCCGTGGAGGCACGAGGGATGAAATGGCACAACGGTGGTTTAACAGGGCTCAGAACCGGAAAAAGGAAATCCTGTCATATCTCGTACTGTACAACCTCGAATGGAAAACAAGTGATTTGGTTTTTGTAGTGTTATTAGTGCAGCTTGTCGTACAGTAGTTTACCTACAGTATATACTGTACAGGCAGCTGATTTATCAGCAGCCCGTAGGAGGAAATTTGAAGTTCAGAGGAAAAATAAACAGGAAAAATAAACAGGATAACCGTCATAAACCAATGGCTTACTTTCCCCGAGATGATCAAACATTATTGTGATCTATCAATTTACTATGGCGGGTAAACAATATTTGAGGGGGATGAATTTATATTCTGAAAAGAAAATTTCCTTTTCCTGCAAATTCTTAAAATAGATTGGCATACATGCATGTACAAATAACACCCATTACAATGTGATCAACTAAGGGGAGGAGGGTGGGGGTGGGGGAGGTACACATGTGAAATACTGGGCAAAAAGATGTGACCTAAAAGTTAGTGTGAATTGTATTACGGAAATTCGAGTTTGTTTTGTACCATAGGAAACTGCTGCCTACCCGACAGAGCTGTATCCTAATGAATAAATATATATTGTTCTACAGTATTATATGACCTGTCACATGGCTACCTATCACCCATTCATAGTAGTTCTTCTTGTGATGGTAAAATAAATTGCCAGCTTCCCGTAAAGTATTAGACTTGTTGCATTTGAGTTCAGTCACAGATTTAAATCTTGCGTTGAGTCCGCATATATGTGTAACTCCGATCGTTAAGGGGGTTTTCTTGCCCGTCTTCATTATTAACCTCTGCCCGAATTTTCTACGGTCGGCAAATTAGGCTAGACGAGCAAAGGCACATCTGTTTTACAACAGCAGCAGCGTGGCCTAAATAGGCTAAGTGTTAATAGGTGTTGTGGTGAAAAGTTACAGAGGTTCCTCTGTTGGTTTCCTCGGGGAGTTGTTTTAACAACTCCCAGGGTTTACTACTGTACACATGAGCTGAATCATCATGTAAAGTGAATTGAAACCAGGTGCTTTTACATGACCTCCACCCCCCCCCCCCTCCATCCCCCATTTTCTTTTTTGACAGTTAGTCATTTATTAACATGTATGTATGGACAAACTGTTACAGGAATTATAAGGTGATAAAATAAGTTTGAACATTGAAATCATTTCCGTCAGAAAGATGTATAATAAACAAACTGACGGAATTTATGACTAAATTTGAAAATTTTGAAAATTAATTTGAACTATTATCTGTGGTAGTCTCAATTAGAGTCTCTTTGGTTGGTAGTGGGGAGGGGAAGGGGTTGCTTAAAGATTCATGTTTATAATAAATGGGGCATAGAGTATATATATTCATAATTTTTGAATGTTAGGACTTCATTCTTATGTGAAAAGTGTCTATTTTATAAAATCAGAGGTTTCTTCACGTTTTACCAAGAGGAGACAAAAAATGAATATGCACGCGACGGATTAATTATAATATAACAAGGCCATCATTAATGCACTTGATGCACTAACGAGCATTTCCAAAGCTGAGGCACAAGGCAAATGTAGAGCATATTATTACTGTAAATGTTATCAAAACAGCAGAGTGCTACATATGCGCTCATATATAATCCAGCCTTTCACTCCATGTTGACTTTCACAACACAGAGCATTCTGAATGCTACATAGTGTAGTCTGCTGTAAACTGCCTCAATGATGAAGAAAAATAGCATTGATTGTAGGTATATTATTTAACCCCCCAAGCAAAGTCTGCTGTTTAAGGCTAGAAATAAACTGGGTAATTATGACATGAATAGTGGTCAGCATTGTTCTGCATGTAAGCCCAAGAATGACCTCATCATATATTAAGTTGAGTCACCAGCCTTTTATAGTCTGTCCTACCAGTGAAAGACCTTCAGACTGAAAGTCTAGGGGCTGCCTGCCTGCATGCATGCACGATATTTATGGTTGGACGAACGCATGTTAATGCAGACAACAAGTCTGGTAATTAATTGATATTTTTTGGTTTAATTTATGTGCCGTACCTAGGTTGATTTATATATTCATACTGTACAGTACTGTACAGTACATAACATACAGTATTATACTTTCCTCGTCAACTAGATATAGTATATAATTAACATGTGGTGGCATGTTCATAATTTAGATCGTGTCGTTGAACTACGAAGTCCTGTCGATTTTGGATATATGTACAGTCACATCCATGATCTGCAATTATAGCAATGGTTTGTATGTACAGTGAAACTAGCTGCAAGAGAACAAACATTGAGCATGTGTGTATTGTAAATCCAACCCACATGATAATATGTTGTGGGACCGATATAGGATCTTAGTGCATTTTACTGCAGGACTGCAGGGGATTGGGTGAAAATTGTTCCTTTTTACGTTGGTGAAAATGTGAGGCCTTTTCTTGGTAGAACTGGCACTACAAGTATGTGTTGGATAGCCAACTTCATCATATTAAATTTGAGTAAAACAATGTGTGTAGAAACTCTTTACAGTATTAGCATTTTTTTCCTAATTCTATTTGACATGGAAAATTTGATAAATACAGTGATTTAATATGGTGCTGTATTTAAATGTGACTGAATATGTCAGAGTGTGGAATATAAATTGCAGAAAATTCAAGGAGCTGTGGTGTGATATCACTGTGGCCAGAGGAAAATCAAATGTTCGGTATAGTACGTGCCTGGTCCACCAGCTCTGTTGTACCAGTAATGTTATCAGTGACCAGTATTATCTCAAAATATGCTAGAATTTGTTAACAAAAAGAATAGTCCCTCATGGTTGAACTCCTAGCAAGAATCATGACATCCTTAGAAACATTTTTCTGATGTTAAGGTATATTGTTTAATCGTGAAAGTCGCATCCCTGTGAATATAAATTTGGAGGCTTATCATATACTGTACATGCTGAAGTTTACGGTCAATTCTGACGATAATCACCGTTAGTTTTGCTAATGGTATGCCAGTTTACCAATGCAGCAATTAACAGTTTCTATGAACAACAACAGAGAGGAAATTTCTGTCGGAAGGGACATGTACAGTCGGGAGGGAGGATGGAAGGGGCGAAGGGAGGAGAGGGCGGGGACTTGTTTGAAGTACAAAATGTCTGATGTGTCTGTGTAAAAGTAGAATTTCCACTGGTACGAGTAAGAGTATATTAACAAGGCTGCTCGCACAAGTACTTAATCTTGCATCAGAGAGTACGTTATCTGTAGATGTTTCCAAAATGCCTCAGGTACAAGTATGCAGGAGGACTAATGTCATGAGGGCGAGTACCAATAAGATGATACGAGGAGAGTACTGGTATGGACTTGCTACAAGCCTGCTTCTCCTTTATGGCAGGAATCGGAGCCTACAGTAATCGTAAACAGCTGCATTGGGCTTTCTTCCCGCCATAAATTTCCAGGAAGTTGTGTGATTGGATTGGCTTTGTCTGACATAAAGCAAAGTATCAATGTTAAGGTATGACGGGACCATATTAAAAAATAAAAACTTCACTCTGGTCAGTATGGAAAACAAGAACATCATTGTATATAAACATGGATTATGAGTTAATTTATACCTCATACTTCACTGAATATCTTCAAAGCATGAAAAGAAATGGAATTTTTGAGTGTTTGCCAGAACAATGGAAATGTGAAGGGTAAAAAAATGAAGCATGTTTTTTTCAAATTTTTTATGTTTTAAATGTTATTTGCATGAATTCTCGTCCTTCCTCGTTATCTGTCTGTTAGCCTGTTTTAATATGTATTGTATTTTTTCTCCTGTCAGAGTGCCATGGCTTTGTGTTGTTTTGGTGCCCAGGTATTGTACTCATATTCTTTGCATGCTACTTTGTCTTAAATAATTTTTATTTTTTTATTTCCTTCTTCTCATTTGGTCAATTTTTTTCTCTTTGCCTCACATGTAATTAAATATACTTTGGAATATTCACTACCCTAAGATGAGCCAGATTACTTTTCAGCCTCTCTGAAGAAAAAATTTCCAATAATGTTCTTCCTTCGATCATCAAAATATGAAGATTACAATTCTGTGTTGAGTGACTTTTCTGACATCTTTAAAGCAGAAATGCATTAGACTATTTGATTTCTAAGCTTAATCAGGGCAAATGAAATGGAAATAGGCAAACAATTTTTCAATATTACTTACACAGCACGGCAGAATTCGTTAATGGCCAACCAATTAGACCGGACCAAAAAAAAATTTACTAAAAAATATATATTAATCATATAAAATACGATGATCATCCTTGACCACTTGCAATATCCTTCATCTGGCCAGAACTTAACAGGCGATGGATATTAATTTTACTATTAACCTTATTTTATTCTCTCGCAAATATTGCAAATTTTTTTGAGAATTATTAGACCAATGATGCGGCACTGCGTTGTGTCCTTCTGTGATCATTCATTGCCGGTCTTCTCGTCTTTATTTTGTCGCATAAACCGTCAATCTAGCACTAAAAGTCCATTAAACAGTGAGTGTATATAGGAAAAGAGCATAGAATGCCACTATCAGACCTACACAGTGCTATAGAATTAAATCGTCTGCACATCAGCTAGAATGTACAGTAGGTCTTAGTTGTAATCACTTTGTTTGGCAATTTTTCAGATGTATGAAATATTACATATTATCTAGCAATGCTAACTCATTCTATTTCTTTACAATCTACTTTTGTTATACTGTCATACAGGAGTTCATTACAACTTGTTGCACCTTAATAATATAAATTTATAACATTTTAGCTTCCATGCAAATATGATACAGTGAGATAGAAATACTGTGTTGATTTTGTGAAATGAATTAAGTCATGAACGACAGTTGTAGATTACGTTTGTATTGTCTAGGATCTAGGGAAGATCATGGTCAAAGCGTTTGGTGTTAAATTTGTAACGCAAACGTGGCCCGGGGTCGACCCAGGACCAGCGGTGACCATTAACTTCTGCTGTTTTTACGAGCGTAATTTGACACAGCAGTAGTACTGGTAGGTGTTACTGCTTTACCTAGCACCACTGCACATCACATGGCTCATGGTTTTACGCCATTTTGTTTCAAGTTTAAGTGATCACAAGCTGGGTCTGATACCAAGCACCCGGTATGATACCAAGCACCGAGTCTGATGTGAACTTGTGAGGTGGGGGGTGGGGTTCAAGTTCAATTAAATGCTGGACACTTAGTGCGGGGTCCGATCTGTTACAACTGGTTAACGCAACCTATGAAGACTAACCACATCTTGCATTATTATTGCACCTTTATGGCAAGAGCAAATGTTTTGGTGACACACGGTGGAGATGATTTTATCTCTTATGTTGCACAACTTTCACCAGCAGGATAATGTTCCAGTCTATCTGGTTCCAGCCGACTAGACACACTCTATCTACATTATGACCCCCAAAGAGGGTTTACATACTAATAGCACAAGGCACCTTCAGTTTGCTATAACTAAGACAGGTTGTCAATCGTTTCATTTCTGCACTTCTTGACTCTTGGACAAATGTCCAGTTTATTTTGGAAGTTTTATTAATTATTCGTTTCACATTTAAGAAAATCGTGCTATTAACGTTGCTCAAAGGTTTTTGTTGTTATCAGACCATTATTTACATGATTATGTAATGAAGGTTAATGAGGAATTAATTAATGAACTTGATTACCCTTCTTAACATATATTCGTCCTCAAGACACTTTCATTTAAGCTAGCATACAGTAATTAACTGTTCTGTATATATTGCATATATAAGGATATATTCATATAAGCATATAAAAAGCAAGTTTTAAAGTTTTGTTTCAACTCTAACTCAAACATTCAAAATGGAGTCTGCCAGTGGAGATAATGAAACATGTACATTGTTTTGGGATTTTAGAATTAAAATCATTAGAAATTGATCAAAATTAACTCATAAAGCTGCCTATATGATAGTCTAATGCAAAACTCATACAATCATATCACAGATTGAATTTTGTTAGATTTCATCATTTTTTTCTCATTTGCAAACATTTTTTCTTGTTTGTTTATTATTTGTAATAGATGTACGTTAGTCACAACTATTTCATAACAGACCCGATGACATTTTATTTTTCCAGAGTGTTTAATTGATGCACTGGTAGTAAATTTGAAATGGCTCGTACGCATGCAGCCTGTGACGCATATTTTATTGCTCCCGGCGACCGAATGTATAGTATTTGGGCCCCTATATACCGTACTCTATGTAAATTACATTTGTTGCAAAATTTGCAATGACACAGTGTTTCAGTTCCATAAGTCTGTATGTTGCAACCCTGTTGTAAGTGTTATATATTCTGTTGACATGGTTTAATGAAGCAAGGGTAGGGAGATGGTGGTAGAAAGATATACATCGTACAGCGAATAAAGTTACCAGGTTTGGTAATACCTGTAGTTACTAGGGAGATTGAAAGTACGTGTACACTATATCCATAAGGAAGCCTAACCAGGAAGGCGTGGGAATAATAATAACACAAATAGTGTGGGAAAGATGAAGTGTGAAATCAAGTTGCTTTGCCAAGGAATAGAGTAAACCTGTAATCCCGAGTGTGAGTTTAAAGGTGGTTTGTTGATCCACCCGGTCGTCACCTGTGCTGTTCAATGTCCACTTTGTGGTGTGTTGAAACCACCGCTCAAGAATAATAAGGAAACTATGGATGAAGCTTTGTTGTGGTACATATTGTACTGTATGCGAGCGAGACCTTAAATGCTGAATAACGTGAGCCAGTGACAAGATTTCTATCCGAAAAGGAAATTTATTCCTATTTTCTACTATTAATTAATCATAGTTATTTAAAGTTACAATTGATAGTAAAATCTTTATATTTATAACTTTTTTGGGCCAAAATGGTTTATCTGTGTCAGTAATTACTCCATATATTTGGTACAATTATAGGTCGACCAAATATTATTAATTGGAGTAAATTACCCCTTAAAGGTTTTAAGTTTAAAAGTAAAATAGTTTACCAGAGATGATTAAGACTTAATTGATTAAAGAGATGTGATTGTGCCTGGTTAGTTTGGCTTGTGCCAATCTGACTGCTTACTGCTGCTGTTTTGAGCTGGCTTCACAGTACATACAGTCAGTATGAAGCTATTCTGTGTGTATCGGATCCCTTGCGATATGCTGACTATGAGCTCGTGTGTGCAGCTTATTGTAGACCTCGGATATATACTGTAGTTTAACCATAAGTTTACCCATAAGTTTCAGAAAGTGAAACATTCATGCTTCATTATAAATCTCTTGTTTAGAAATTTTTATTTCAGAAAGGATGTGACAAATTAGTACTTTTGCTTTCGAGTTGTGCGGTTTTGCTTTAAATTTTTTTGTCATATATCCCAGGGGTTTGGCTTGAAACACGACCTTTTGTTTGGCTCATTGTCTGAGAGAAATAGAAAGGTAGCACGTTTTACTATGTTGTACATGTAGGAGGGGGTAAGGAGGGGATAAGGAGGGGGTAAGGGGTTGATGGCTGTGCCAGAAACACAGGATAGTTTGATGGGAAAGTACAAAGTGTCAGTGTAGACAGGTGAGTATCCCCATTTGTAAATACTCAACGAATGCAAAGTGTGGTTCTTAAAACAAGTTTAATTGGAGTGACTGT
This sequence comes from Apostichopus californicus, assembly GCA_020650975.1. NCBI lineage: Eukaryota > Metazoa > Echinodermata > Holothuroidea > Aspidochirotida > Stichopodidae > Apostichopus > Apostichopus californicus. The sequence continues at coordinate 9,110 of JAIPMN010002370.1, forward strand.
ATAGCGGGTCATTGTGGGCACAGTGCAAATTAGACAGTTACCAGTTCTTAGGGTACGTTAAAATCGAAATGTGTATGTCATTCCTAAATACCCAAACCAGTAAGTTTTGTGGTAACTTTAAAAGCAAGTAATGAGTATGGACAAACAATTAATGTTTACAGCTCTGGTGGTTCAGTGAGATCTTCTTTGGGCTTGCGTAAAATCTTTTCTTCTGCAAACGTGAGAGGATGTCAACGCTATTATATTGTTTTCGAAATATCTTTATGGAAGTCTTTCTCCTTAGAAACTGTAAATTTGCAACCTACAGGAATACTGTAGCACAGATTATCAGCAGCATGCCACATAACCAAGGATCAAATGTCATAAAGGTTTCCTTTTCCGGAGCCTAACACAGAATTTGAGTTCATGAAGTTTTAGGCATTTCTCGAGCAATTTCTAACTAGCTTGGAGCTATTTCAGATTTTTGCCACAGTTTAACTTTAATAGCAAAAAATTAATTGGATTGATAGCGAAACCGTCTTGCACTATTTTTAGCCCCAGAATAATCCCAAATTTAACTTTTAAATTCCTTGCACCCGTTCAGCTCTTTTTCTGTCGTGAAGGCACCAGATTTATTTTACTCCATTCTGACCTGTCTTGTATATCTATGCCTCCTTTCTACTAACTTGGTCAATTGGTAACATTTTTGCACTGCCTAACCACCTTACACCCCCCACCCCATGTCCCCCCCCCCCCGGCTTCTACAGGTTGTTGTCCTCTTCCTTTCAGATCTACCATCATCAAGGTCGAGGCGGGCGCTCTGCAATAATTGTTTGTCGTAAAGCTAGGCAGAAAGGAGCGCACATATATGTATATTTTTCGTGAATACGCAAACCAGTCTGTTTTGGGGTATTGTTTTGGAGCTTTGCCTGTAACCTCTACTTACGTAGTTTGTTTGATCTGATAGCAAATTAATTTCTATGGACAGAGTCTAAAAAATTGTCTGTGTTATGACAACAAACTGATCAGGTAAGTACTCCTAATACATGTACTTACTTTTCTCTACTGTCGTAAGTATTGCAGATAAAGCAGATCGTGAGAAATAGTTACCATGGTAACATGATCATCATTATAGATATAATTGTTTTCAAAAGGTGTAATAGGTTAAAAAGTTAATGAACGAGCAGATTTTTCAAATATGGAGGAAGTGAATGTGGTTTGTTTCCATAAAACAAAAAAAATTGCATCACAACACTAATTAATTAAAGGGGTGTACTCTATAGCAGTTTGATTTATCCTTTGAAATCAATTCTGAAGGAGGATAATTAGATATATTGATGTCTTGTTTATCACTTTGTCAACACACTCAGTGCAAAGTAAACAACCCAACTGCATATTGCTTATGTAAGTTAGTGTCAACAATATATATGGACCTTTATTTTGATACTGTAAGTGTACTTCAAATTTAATCAGTTTCAATGAACACAAGCAGGCACTGTAACAATTGGCCGTATCCTTCCGAAACGGTCACCAGTTCTTATCAGTTTCAAATCGATGGTGTGATTGCAATGGTCTAATTACATTATTTGGATTGACAGTTGACATGGATTTTACTTTGCCTCATCCTCGCTTACCTGTCTCCTCACAACATTCGCACCCTTCACTAGATCTACCCTGTCTAGAAGACTAGAAGTGAACTCGGTAAACATTTTAGCACTGTGCTCCCTTAGCAACCGGACACTCCTGCTCACTAGGACCTTCCTCATCATACCAACCAGTGTCTAGAAGTGTGTCTCTTTAACAGAACAGGATAATTATCTTTATGGATATTTTATTTTTCTGGATACTGTTAGAATGATTCTTGGAATTTAAGTACATGAACCTTAGCTGTATCCTTATTCCAATGTCATAATCTTTGTACTGAGTATTAATTTACTTGATGTGTTAATAGCAGGGCGATAATTTATCCCATACCGCATCGCAAAATGCTATGCAGAGGTCAAATTGTTGTTACAAGTGCAAAAACTGTAGAGCTGTTTTGTACTGCAGGTACATAGGGAGCATAGTATTATATTACAAAAGACAAACTTGATAGGATTAAACACTGCTCTGCACAAACCTGTCGTCTACTACGATGCATTTCATTTCTTTCTTGTAAGTATCAGCTTGATCCTGCCTTTTGTTCTTTGCACAGAGTTCTGAATTACAACAGATCAAAACAAGTTGAACAAATCAAAAGGGTTTTTTTTAAATTCGGCATAATTACTTTTGAGAAAACTGTCAAAGGAATTCTGAAATCCATGCCATCCAAAGTTGCCCCAAAAAAAAAAGGAAAAAAAAGGAAAAAAAAGAAGAGATTAAATTTTCTGGTCTATTTATTGAAAACGATAACCAGCGGCAAGCATATTTCTCATTCTAAAAAGCAATTATTATTCAGAGGCTGTCTCTTGTTCAAGGACATTTAAATCTTTTGCTGCAGCAAGGAATGGTGTCTATGATATGAGACAGTATTAAATGATACATATGTACCAGTTGCATGGGTAGACTAATGTTTGGGTAACACTGAAATCTTAATTACAATTGTCGGATGATGCTTTATTTTTAGAAGGAAATTTCAGTATTTTTCTCTTCGATCCACAGTAGTTCGGTGCTGTTGCTTACAAAATTAAAATTGCAGAGATGAAAAGCATTGACATTTGGAATTGTCTGTGTTCTTATAATAACACTGAATGTTTTTCAGACAAGCTTATATATGCAGTTATAAGGATTGACAAATGGTGGAAAAACATCAAAATTGAAAGGCGCCACAAACATAACCATCATTTTTAGCTCAACTCAAAGCTTTCAGTTGAGCTTGTAGCGATCGTGCGATTCTGCCAAAATCCTGTCACTTTTTGCTACCGTGTTTGAATGACTGTCATTTTTCATTCGATTTGGCTGAAATTTCGTCAGCGGTTTGCTTGAGATAAGTTTTTAAACATGCGATCATATTTTATAAAATTGAAGGTCATTTGAGGTCATTTTCTGAAAATACAAAATTGCTACCCCTCTAGAGTGTTTGTCCAAATCTGCTGAAATGTTGTGGATATGTCTAAAGTTCTTCAGGTAACATATTTTTGTGGTCATGTGAGGGTCCAAAACAGGACCTCCTGTAGAGTTTTCAGTTATGATATAATGTAGGCTCCAGATCAAATGCAATGATCATGTGATGTGTTTTTCAAATTTTTAGTATTCATGACCAGTATATGCGTTTCCATGTGAGTAGCAAAATGTCTTCCATCCTAATTTCCCGACAAATAATTCCACCCGTGGGAGACTTGATCAAGTCGAATATTTACTTCTTATTCAAGCTTCCTATCTAGTTCAATGTCATTTTCTGTAAAATGGACTACTTGGCAGATTTGCAATTTGAACTTTTCCACAGTTTGTGTTTGGAACACAACATGTTAGAATGACCTACGTATATTGTTTGAGCTAATCTCTATCTCTGTTCTTCAACTTTTCTCTGTGGTACGTCAATGAAAACAAGTTGCAGGTCATTCTATTATTCTATGGGTGCAATTTTCATGAGAAATATTTGGTCAGAACAATTCAAACATTGTTATATCGAACATTCTAGCAGATTTAGCAGAGGAATACTTGTTTACGTCTTCGTTCTATTATTGCATGAATGTAAGCTACCAAGTGCATCATATACTGTTGGTTCTTTGTTTTTGCAATGGGGGCATAGTTTATCCCTAGTAATAAGTGCAACGGTCTAGTGTGCAAGTAAGTTCCTGACAGTGTTTCTACTTTGAAGGAATACAACTTTCTTACGTTGTAACAAAATGGTATCTGCTAAGAGAGAGCATAAGGCAAGGCAAAAAAGGAGCTGGAAGAAGAGGAAATGGCACCGTTATGCCGTCTATGTCTCATATTTTTCGCACAAACAAAAGGAAAAACTGCTCAGAAATATTGCCAATCAAAACAAATTTCTAAAACAAAGCTGAGCTGAGCATTTCCAGCATTGCTTCACATTTGGCTTAACTGACAGAGTTCTTTGTGTTGAACACTCCCCCTCCTCCTCCCCCCCCCTTCCACCCTCCCAACAGCTCAGAGTAAAATCTTATTCCCTTTGGAGTTAAAAAGTCATGTCTGGGAGCCTTATTTTGTTTATGTCATAGTCATAAGATCTGAAACCCTTTCATTTTCTCTTTGTGTTGCTTTTCAATTATTAAAGGTACTGTAGGATGTGAAACAGTCTTTGACACTGAAACCCAACGCCATCATGATATATCATGTTACAGGGTTCAATAGTTTAGATTCAACATTTACAAAATCCACCTCCATTAATACCGAAAATAAACAGGATCATAAAATAAAGGAAAAGGCCAAAAAAAATGATATCATATTTAGACTTGATCAAGTCTCCAACCTGGTATGTGAAGGAACATTGAATCTGTGATATCACTCGAGAAAAGAATAAGATTGTTTTAAGCTGTTTGGGGAAGGTTGTTCAATGACAGGTTAATTATCTCTATCTCACAGACCAATAATTATTGTTGGGTTTGTGTGTCCTGGCAAAGAGGGTGAGGTGAGGAGGGAGAGGAGGGGGTTAGGAGTGTTCATGACGGTTATCTCCGATAATGGATCATTGCATTTGTGTCTCGTCTGAGTATCCGGGTGAGAATCGTCATATCATTCAATGGGATTTGTTTTCATAACAAGAATTATGGCTGACCGTTTGTCGTAGGTTCTACGGTAGGTTCAGGATGTCAATTTTGACAGAACAGGAAGACAAATATTGGGCAATTGATAAAAATTATTTTGCTGAACGTGAAACACCCTATTCGTGAGAACCTTAAAGGCATAGATATGATTTTATCAAACAGCCTTTTCCCGCATTTCATTTTCATTAAGAAGGTAATCAGTGATGAGCTTTAATCAAACATGTAAACAAAATGACGGATGCTCCTTTCACCGCCAAGTATAAACTTCCTCGTAAGGCATGGAATGTTAAAATCAATTAATCTGGTATTAGTTTTACGTGAGTATAGTAGAGTAGCATAGACAATAGTGATTAAACAGTAGGTGAAGTTTCTGAAATGTTTTCATTCTATTCAGTACAAAAAGGTGATTGAACAGAAATCTGACATAAATCCCCAATTTTTGTTTGTTGAAAGCAACCATATTGAATTGAATTGAATTTATTGTCCACAATCGGAAATTTGGCTTACACAGGTCTTAAACGGAAAAAAAAGAAGCAATAGTATAAGTATCAATAGACTGCGATACACATACAGTAATACAACATATATACAGCAAGTCCTATAAATAAGAAACTTATCTTCTTACTTGTGAATTAAATATATGGATAGAATTAGGCACAAATGAGTATCTGTAGCGGGCCCTAAGTGTACGTGGTGGGCATAAACGCAGTCCAGAGCGGTTGTAAATGTAGTGCTCAAACAAGGTGTGTTGGGTCTTGCATGATTTGTTTCACTTTATTGCAGACCCTCTCATGATACAAGCACTCTAACAAAGGTAAGTGAACACCGATTACCCGCTGAGCAAGTTTCCTAGATTGCTCAAGCATCTTCACATCGATTCTTGTCACAAGCAATCAATCAAAGAGAAATCAGCAACAAGACGAGAATACTATAGATCTTTTGAAGAACGTTTGCAAACAAATGTTCTCTGCTGTTTCAAACTTTCAATGACATTGAAATCACATATCATTGAAATTCCTCTAATCACATTAATAATGTTGATTTTCTAGTCCAGATAAATGGAGATCTACTTATGTGTGTGTGGAAGTTCGTCACTTGTTCAGAATGTCGATGCCGAGATACAACTCGGTTTTTAGCAAAACCACAACTTTTAGTTCTCTTTTTCAATTTGTTTATCTCTCATCTCTCTGTTTTTGTTTGTTTGTTTCGTTTTTGTTTTTTGTTTTTTGTTTTGCTTTGTATATATTGTACATGCTGTGACTTGTCACTGCATCTTGAGGTAAGGATCGTTATAGTATATGTTTAGGAAGAGTGGATCTTACAGGGAGGTAGTACTAAAAATGTGACAAATTGTAAAAGGCAAGGTTAATAGAAAAGTGCATAATTTTTAGAAGCGAGGTAGGTACAGGTAAGGGGCTCTATCTACCTTTTTGGTATACTCAATCCATTTCCTCAAGTTTGTACAAAAGTTTCCTTTCGGGTGGGTATGTGAAATGGGATCCATCTTGTATGAAACTTTAGAATTCCCATAAAGAGTGAATAGACTATCACTGATTGTAAAGATTTGAAATGGGACATGATTTGACCACAAAAAGCCTTCTGGGAACCTTTAACCTGTCACCTGAAGGACTAAGCATTGTTCTTTATTGTTTTCTTGTGGTTTTGTAAAGTCTGAGCTATTTCCCCCTGGGAAAATTACAAGAGGGGGTTAATGTAGCATACAGTATAGCATTATCATGTTTTTACATACTGTACACAACTACTCCACTGAAAATTATGTTAAAAATGCCAACTAATTCCCATTTTATGTTCAGTAGACAAAGTGGGAAATTAATAACTACTGTCTGTGTTTTTTTTTCATGCTTTTTTTTTTAATCATGGATTCCTTTCATGCACTGGAAATAAAGTTGCACTTCACAAAATTTAAACTTTTTTAAGATTTTTAAACCTTTTTATGAACTTCATATCTCTCTTACCTGGCTCCTATACATACACACTCTGATCTGCCATAGCCTAAGAACTGCTGCACTCCCCCCCTCCCCCCCCCCATCTAAGTTCCTTCCAAATCTACCATTCATAAGCCTGAGATGTGTGTTTTTGAGCTGGATTTTCAAGATCTCTTGTAACTTGCAATTGTGAATCTTAGTGAGAACCACACTGCATGTTTATCAGTGATCTGGTTTGATATATGTAGGTTTAATGCGTTTGGTAGACATTATTAGCCAGCTGTACAAATGTATATGTAGCATCCCAGGAATTAGCTACGTGGCAGGGTGTAATATCACTCCTCAAGAGTACTCCTCTGGAAGATTTTGACTTGATTATTTATAATATTTCCATGTTTATTGAGGATTATTGTAATTATAAATCACCTACTTCACATGCTATACAATAATATTGTGTCATCTTATGGAAAAGAAAAAAAACCAAGCATCATACCATTGATATAACTTTTTATATATATAGATATATTTACTTTGCTCACCCGCCAACCTGTCTCCCCACAATCTCAGCACTCTCGCTGCTCTGTCTCAGTGTTGATATACTGTGTTGGAGTAGCAGTAAAATGATAAAGTTGGAATTTGATCATGGTTGACCATAATCTGAATAGCATGTTTGAGAGCAGTACTGATGACCTTATTAACACAACTGACCATTGACTTTGCGGCATCCGTAGGGTCCTGAGCATAGGGTCCTTGATGTTTAACAAATCAGGACTATCTGCATATATTCTAGTGCAAAAAATGCTATGGATCGAAACTGAAGGTTCATATATTTCACAAGAAAAAGGGAGTTCAATGCGCTGTTTATCGTCTGCTGCGTATGGTTTGCAATGATACTGTATCAAAGACACACACATATTGCCTATGACCTCCCCCCTACCAGTTGATATATATTCAACATTGACAAGTGCAGGGTTGTTAATAAGAAAATTTACTACCAACAGAATTTCCACAAAATACAGTTCAAACGTCTTTCTAAATACAGAAGTTGCATACTGCTAATGTAATACCGGTAAAGATAAAATTTGCAAAACGTGCAGTTTGATTCCCACGTGTTTGGTCGGCTGATTTCCTGATGTTTTTGTTATGCTTAGGAAGTTATTGTTCCTCTTTGATATTCATCAGCTGTGTGATTCTCCTACACGTGACTATTAGCATTTAATTGATTAGAAATTTCTTGTCCGGTTCATCTTCAGTACACTGTTTATCATGTACACGGCTCTTCCTAATTGCTTACCTGTTTCTTCATGACATCAGCATTCTCACTATACAGTACGAGCCTAGAGTAATACTGCTGTTGTGAGTATTGACCGTAGCTGTATGATTTGACTGTACACTAGTGTCTAATTACCGACGGTAGCAAGCTGTGTGTGTATTTTCTGGGATCGATGGTGGTGACCTAACACTTCTGTTACACCTCATTCGAAACTAGGTCAGATTACCGGCATGAGACGTTTCTTTGTGCGCGAATTCTTCACACCCTTTAAGAGCTGATGGTGTACAGTTAATTATTTACTCTTAACAAATTAGTCATATATGTTACAGTTTCATATATGCAGTAGTTTCATTTTTGGACTGTATTATCTAAAAATTTATTTACGCCTCACAAAATCCGAAAGTGCGTGATTAAACATCGAACACACATGGCCAAAGTTTGTAGACTTGCTTAATGATTCGATCTTGCCAGCTGCAGTTAAGGATCAGAGTTATGATACTATATCCAAGGTGAATGCATGAGAAGTGATTTTACCATGTGGGTGATTAGCTAGCTAGCTAGCTGTTTTTGATGGCCAGATCCCTATCAATAAAATCTGATGTTATGTGGGTTACATCTCCTTCTTAATACCATGTTCTGTATAGAGTTATACATAAGGTTTAATAGGGTTACATATGGTTAATAGGGTTAATTAATGCAGATTTACTTTGTGCTGAACAGTTTGTGATGTCAAAGATTATATTACAATCACAACCAGTCAACCAACATCTTTTACCTGTCAAACACAAACTTAAAAATACACATAATTGATATTCTGTTTGATTCATACATGTAAGTAATGTACACACACATATATAGATAAGTCACACATCACCGGCCTCAACAAAGATTTGCGACCCCTAAACAACTACCAGTTCTACAAACATGTGTAATCGATTCTTCCTTTTTTTGTTCCTTAATCCGCTTCCTGTAGTCATGGTTCATTTGGTTCAACTTCCATCAATGCTACTTACACTTATCTAGCGACATACTTCCATTGTGTTATATTTTGTTCTTTTTCATTACACTGCCAAGTATTGCTGATGAAGGTCCCAGGGGGACCGAAAATTCTAATATATTTTCTAAAACAATACTCCTTATTTATCAAGTATGAGTCATATCTTATTTCTCTGCTTTTATTCTAATATATTAATAGACATATAGCTCCTACTGCTAAGTAGACTGTCTTTCAAAATGTGTCTTAAATATGAAATTTGTACTGTTGTGTGTATTTATGTGAAAGGGCTCTCTGTGAGTCTACTATATATATATCAGTCTTACAACATGTCTGTCAAAAAAAGTGTCCGTTAGTCTTCGTTCAGATTCTGTCCCTACAAAATGCCAAAACAACTAAAGGTTGAAACTTGAAACAAGGATGACTCATGCATGCCTCTCCAGTAAATTTGATGATGTTTGCGACCTACTGGAACTAAACATCCATATAATGTCTTCACTATCTGTTCTTAATCATTGTACATGTGTTTATATCAGCTGGGTATGTCAGTATATTTATCAACAACACAAGCTTTGCTGATGTCTGGCACATGTACAGTATGTAGTCAGTCATTAATACCAGTACTTTCTATTGTATATCAACACTATAGGACAGAAGCTCTTTGTTAGAGATCTTCAGATGCCTTAGAAATGTGTAATGATTATATACATTATTTAGCATGGTAGGATAAGGAAGATGGCGGTAGAATGGAGGGTGGTAGTCTGCACCAGGGATGACAAAGTCTGATTGATTTACTTAGCTCCTCCCTCACCTGTCTCCGGTCAACTTATGCACTAATTTCCTTGTCTACCTAACCTACTCTCTGGTCACAGTTTTGTACTGATCATATAAAAAGTCAGAGGTATTCGGTGAAAATACCATAGTTTTATTGTTGAAAGGTGGATGATTATATTTTCACATTCATAAAATATCCAAACAAGGTGAGTTTTGAGCAACTATGACATTTATAACAGCATTCATGACTTTCGTCAAACTAATTCTTTCTAAATTATTTGTTTAATTTTCTACAAGAGAATTGAACAAGAAAGTGAATGATGTATATTGGAAGAGTAGAAAGCAGTAGTTCTTTTGTCACATAACACGACTCTTGACAACAGTTGGCCGGTCTCTTAAGTGATTTTTTTCCAGCTCACCACAAAATGAGAAAAGAACGAATATTTCCCTCTTACTCCAAAGTGGTCTGGGGGACTATGGAACAGTCTGCTTCTTAATGCATCTAGACACCTACAAAGAAAGCTGAAAATTTTCGTATTAATTTTCCTCTTGTGGTATATATAATTCCAAGTCATCATACACTTTACTGTGGTTAAAATTAGATAGGACTGCAGAAATGTGCTATTGTATCAGAACCAAATGGGTTTCTACCAGTTATGACTTGTCTGAAGTACTTTTAACCTTACATAAGTGGATTTAAGACCACCAACCTATTCAGCACTCGAAATCAATAAAATCAAGTTAGTTGTGGTTCCAATGACTAAGTATTCTTGTTTAGTACACAATGACCTCAGGAAGGGGAAGCCTCTTAATATGACTCAAGACTTAACAATGCTACTATATTAGGACGGTCTTGGTAAGAGATCCACTTTGAGAAGAACCATTTAAAAACTGTTTGTGATTTTCTTGCAGCTGGAAATACTTCTGCTCTAAAATCACAGTGTAGCAACTTTATTATTCCTTCATGAATTAACTTCAGACTTGGTACTCTATATGTATATGCAGGCAGATTTTAGTGCCTGGTACTATAAATCCCTAAATTGCCAGTTGTTTTCCTTCAGTTCAAAGATCATTTGAGATAAACAGAGGTCATAGTAAAAAAAACCTTCAACAATGAACTGAGAGATTGAAAGCTTGGGTGAAGTACAGTGTTGGTGTATGTAGAGCTACTGTACTGTATCTCAATAGGGAGTGCAAGAAGCATTTGATGTTAGTTTTAAGTACATGTGTTATATTGCAATTGGAAAATTCTATTTATTTTTTTATTTTATTTTTTTTTCAATTCATTACAAATTTGAAGTTAATTGACTTTAGCCAAGCATAACACCCTACAATTTATCTTAAAGTAAATTTAAAAATCTGAATTGGAAATTTAAGACCAAGGGCAAATAAATTGATGGGTGCTAAAGGGTTCGTACCAGTGACCATGGCTACATTTAGGGATCGCCACCAAGTAAGGGCTTTGATAGCACAGTTCGTAGAGCACTGCTCTTGTAACCTGCATTAGGAGTTCAACCTAGTCAGCCAACGTTTGGTTTTAGCCAGAAAAAATGGTGATTTTCCGGGTATCACCTGATCTACGAAGTAACCAAAGCTGTCTTATATTACTCCTCAAGCTATTTGTGAAAGTTTTGTTCCTGCTACAGCTGCTTCATTAGCTAAGATAAGGAAGATAGCTTTGGTTACTGTGCAGATCATGTGATACCGGAAAATCACTGTTTCTTTCGGGGGGGGGGGGGGGGGAAAACAAGCGAGGGCTGACCAGGTTGAACTTGTAATGCGCCAGAGGTCACTGGTTCGAATTCTGCTCAAGCCATAAGTCTTTCTTCTTTACCACAACCTGCATTGTAATGAGATCTTAATGTAGCATGGAAATGCTTCGAAATTTTTTCTATCAAAATCAACATAAGAAGCTGCTTGAACCTTCTTGCTAGAAATTGGGGGCCAATGCCCACCCTTCTACTATGAAGTAGGTCACAAGGTCTGACCCCTGAGTGAATGAGTGAGCCATCCCCCCCCCCCAGACAATCAACTTTTATGTGTCATTTACCGCAGAAAAGTCCAACTTTCACAATTGTGGTGAATATTATGGCAAATATTATGGCATGTACAAATATTTGACCAGGTGTTAATATTTTTTTTGGCCTTTTTTGATAAAGTAGTCTTTTGGTCTTTTAATACAGCTTCTATTCACCACAAGTTATGAACAACTGCACTTTTACGAAGACTTTTATTTCCTTAAAAAGTGATATACGTGACTGTATGAATCACACTGGAGATAAAAATTTAATTTTCATTGTTGACATTTTCGGTGATTATTTGAATGAACAATAACCAAAGATTTATGGCAGCAGAGGTAAAGGTTTCTTATGTAATATGGGAATATGACCAGCAATAACTTGCACTGCACTCTTCTCTTACATGTCTCCACTTAACATATTTACTTCGCTCCTCGCTTACCTGTCTCCCCACAACATTAGCAAGGAGCCGGTCACTGAGGGTGCACAGTGTTAAAAGATTACCAGGGCATACTAGACACGGTAGAATGAGGTGCTAATGTTGTGGGGAGACAGGTAAGCGAGTCACTCGTAAATATATAAACCAGTAAGTTTTATCATATATATACATATATATCATCTACCCATTGTAGCTTAACTTAAGCAACTAAGAATGATAAATTTGTTTAGTTTGTTGGTATATATATTTGTATTTTTTTGTTTGTTAATTGTCTGTTTCCCTAGTAGCATATGAAAGCATGTGCCAAATTTTGGGATTTCATAGTCTGGACATAAAAGACCAATTTTAAGATTCCTCAACTCCCAAAACTATCAAGTCACCATTCTGCAATATTATCTCTGCTCTCAATGCTTGGACCAGCTTAGAAAAGATATCCATTCATCGGCTGTTTTGATAAATCAACTGTATATATATATTGTTTGGTGTAGTTTTAATCCATTTACCCATGCATTGATCCAATGCCATGCATTCTGCTCAAGTTGTGTGTTTGGGTCCTATTCCATGTATACCTCAACATACAAGAAAACTAGGATGCCATCCTTTGCTATTGGTTAGATTGTGCACTGAAAAACAGAGGTGAGTCACTGCCTATTGTCAGACTCAGTGACCTTTGACCTTTGTTTGCCCTAGTGTATCTTGACTTTTGTAATCGTATCAACCCTAAGGGTTGTCAAAAACAAGTCAGAATTGTTGTTTTTTGTCAATAAAGACAATTTTATGAAGATTTTCATACCAGGTGTTTAGCATTTATCTGGTAGTTCTTGGATATGCCATAAGCTGGGATTTAATAGGAAGAGTCACATCAATATGAAACTAGCAATTTCTTATTCATCTTGAAACATAAAACACCATTATTACAGGAAAAACCTGGGGTCATACTGGTTATCCTCCATTGTAAAGTTGTCAATTTTTAGGTGAGATTCTGTTCAAATTCTGTTACAAAGGTTGAGTTGATGATATCTGAGTAAGCAGCTATAGCTTTTTGCCAGAGGGTAACTCCCGGCGATCTCATCGAAGAATTAATTCATTAATTTAAATACTATATGCTAATAGGGAAACAAGTGTGAGGGCAGTATTTGCATATATACATAGCTATTTTTTGGTAAACATGGTTGTTAGTTGGTTCATGACAGATGTATGCATGTTATTTGATATAGTGGGACCTGTGCATGGACATGTAACCCATATAAGAACACTCCCTTCTTCGGGTTGTGTGATCTACCTCGGTGGCTGTTAGTACAGCACTGAACTGATTCAATTGATATGACAGTGAGTGTATATATACTGTATGCTATTGTGTTGTGTTAATGATATCAGTTAAAGCATCTGCTTCAACAACATGTCAGCCATGAAATGGCATCAATTTAATATGGGTATAAAACAAATTTAAGCGTGCTATATGTATACCATAATTTAATATAATTTAATTTGAACCTGATACAAAGTAGTATCCATGTGGATAGATGTTTTGGAGCAAATATTGGTTGTATTCATTTGTATTTTTTTGTATTTTGTATTTGTTTTGTTAAGCGCATTGAACCTTGGGATTTTTCGCTTTACAAGCACAGCGTAATAATAACAATATATGTATTTATTATATCCATATGTTAGGTACATATATCGCAGGATAACATTCCTGTTTGTATTATGACCGACATACAGATAATGTAGGATAGCCCGCAATATTAGAGTTAATCTACAGTATAGCAGAGTCAGCTGATTTTCACCCCCAGCCAGTTGTACTTCATCATCACCACCAGCATCATTCTACTTGGTTATCATGTACCATTTGCTGTTTTTTCCCTCCAATATAATGCCTTTTGTCATTTATTTCCCTTTGTGAACGATGCTGTAAACTTGTAGTACAAACCCAGCTACGGTCCCCTTATCCCTATTGTAACATTCCTATAATCCCCTCATTTACTTCACTCCTTACTTACCTGTCCCCCCCCCCTTACATGCACACCTATGTATCTACCTTAGCCTATTGAAGGGTCTTTTCTGTTGTGTACACATACTATGATTTACTCTTGGCTGCACTTTACATGGGGTATTACCACAATGTTTGCTACCACTTAAGTAGTCTCTGAGTTGTCCCTCTATTTGCTTTGGCAGTGATGGAAGATGTCCACCTTGGTTGGTGGAAGCCCTTTGGTGTGAAATGTGCTCCAGAGTTGTCATAATAAGCTGCCTTGTTAACTCTAAAGGATCCCTTCAACATTCGAATGATTGACACAAATTGCCTGTTTTTTATCCTGATTTAAGCAAGAGGGAAGTCATTTGTTTATGATGGGAGGTTAAAAGAATTCTTTAAATATCTTCTCAAGAAGAGGGGGAGAGGAGGTTGGAAGATCTCAATCTAGAGAGGTGAAAAGATCAAGTTTTGGTTTTGATTCTTCTCCATCAATCTCCTGCCAATATATGTCAAGCAATCATACTCTGGTCCTGTTATGAAGAAGCAGCGCTCTTAACCTTCATGCTACTAGTAAGAGGAACTACAGATTCCCCCCCCCCCCCCAAAAAAAAGGGTTTGTAACTCCCAGTGGAGTCTGTTCCTTGTAAGTTGGTCTATAAATTGCTAGTTCTGCTAATACCAACAGAGGTCCCGGCCCAGTCCACATGTGGCAATCTCCTTGCATAACCTATTCTGTACAACAGAGGTGTTGGCAACTAATTGCTCTGCAAAGAAATGTAACAAAGATATGTAGTATGTTGATATACAGTCTTAGGCCTTGTTTCACATCTTAGACAGGAAGGAGACCTAGGATCCTGGTTTACCCTGGAGAGGTTATAAAGCTGACCCCTGATGCGACCACATTTCAGAAGGCACAGTTTTAAGTTTCAAGTTTATTTTCCACTTTCCATATTTATACAGTAACAGAGTCAATGAGTAATTAACTCAAATTATGATGAAATAACAATAAACAATAAACAAAGTACAAAGTATGCTTTAATGGAAGGGGAGGAACCAGAAGTAAGTAGAAACTATTTGAATCTGGACCCTTAAAAAAAAATAGAAAATTTCACATACGTACAGAGAGAGTAAAGAGATAAGGAAAATCAGAGAAAAGATATAAACAGTGCATCAATGACGAAAGAAAAGAATATTATGCAATTACATAAAGGTCGCAATGATCGTTCAAAATGCACTATGGGGCCATTCACTATTAAATATTTTTTCCTGTTGAGTTCTCGTCAATTCCAAAAAAAAATCACGGAAGTGATTTCAGCAGATGACTCGCCTATCTTGAAACTGCTATAAATAAAAAGCAACAAAACAATATAAACATTCCATAAACCAGTCGGAAATATGATACCCCTTAGTATAATTATGTATTGCAAGGCTGTATAAATGTGATGGCAATACAGAGAATTAGAAAACCTTTCTTTGGCCTTTTATATGAAGAAAAGTTCTCAATTGATGTTTTCTCTTTTGCGGTCACAGCATTGTGAACATGGCGAGAAGACTTTAGTGCCGGAGGCCAGAGTCTATATCAAAAGGTGAAGCCGCAATGTGTCGACAGTCTGTAATATACATGATGGGGCCTGGTAAAAGTGCATTTACTATGCATATATAGTGTTTTATACACAGTATAAAGTCTACCTTTAACAGGCAATGTGACAGTTCTAATTATTTTTATGCAGCAACGATATTGCACTGAAGTGAGAACACTAACCTGTGCTGTATATGTTTATATGTATATACATATATATCTATATATATATATATATATATATATATATATATATGAGGATCTATCACTAAGTAGGTAAATTCAAAATATTTCCTTTCCGTGTTGATGAGATCAAGGAGGCACGCATGTATGTAGCTGAAATCGACATTACGATCTTTTACAGTAGGTAAATTCAAAGGTGTCCTTTCCATGTTGATGAGATTGAAGGAGGCACACACATAATATTGTTGAAATGACCAGAATTGTTATAATGTGAACACTATGCAGTGCTATGTGAAATGTAGATCTCTCACTCTGGAACATTTAGTGACTCAGCTTCATGCATATTCATAAGGGCCAATGGGATACCAGCCAGTTGGATCAATTTCCTAATGCTATAATACCTCTCTAAACTGTACTCCAATATCATGCTTCAAAGCACTGGTATTGACAGTACAAACAGTTCCTAACCTTGATGTGATAGAAACATGATATATATTCATACTGCTCATAATGACAATACCAGTGCTCTGAAGCCAGATATGACACTACAGTATAGAAAAAATTGTTCCAACTGGGTGTTCAGTGGCTTAGCTTCATGCATATTCATGAGTGCTGATGGGGTACACGAAAACTTGAAACAATCAAGTATGGAATGGTAATGTGAACACTGTACAGTGTTATACAGGTGAATGGATCTCTTAATTACTATTGAATATTCAGATTTTCACTTCATGCATATTCGTGACTTCTAAAGAGTCACGCATAGCATATTGACAGGATCAAGCAGGTCTAGAACTGTCCTGTGAACATTATATGCAACATGCTATGTGCAAATGCATATTCATGAGGTCAACTGCGGCACATATGCAACATTGTCTGAGTCACACAATCATGTCCATAGTGCTATGTGGATGCAGATCACTTACTACTGAACATTCTTAGGAATTCACTTTCATCCATGTAGTGTACATGAGGTCATATGATGCAAACACAACATTGATCACTTACACAACACTTACACAATACTTACACATTTACACATTTACACACACACTTACACATTACAACATTTACACAACACTTTATACACAACATTGATCACTTACTACTGAACATTCTTAGGAATTCACTTTCATCTATGTAGTGTACATGAGGTCAAATGATGCAACACATAAACATGGATTGATAAATACTAACTTTCTGAAAAGGAATTAGATAAATCTCTCAGAGTTTAGTGTTAGCAAAAAAAAATGTGTGAATATTATTACATGACTATTGGTCAAGCTGACTCAACAGTTCAAGTCCCTGCCCCTGCAAAGTTGTTCAGCTTCAAGCCAAAAATTGTGGAGACCTGAACTCTATATGTACTACTTTGAAAGTTCCCTGTATGTCAAAACTACTTGTGTATACTTTGGTGTTAATCCCCAGTACTATATATAGCGTTCAAAATTTGACATATATTGTTCTTATCCATATATGTACTACTTTCCATGAAAGTTATTCCAGGGAATGACCTTTCACAAGGACTATTAATATTCTTCATGGCATCTTATGCATCCCAAGGACTTCGGTTAATTTGGACAGCTAGTTTGGAATTCTATGAAATTTAATTAGTGCATTAGTCATCAAAGTCATGCTGTTTACATTTCAAACCGCTATTCTTGCGACGACGATGTCGTGGTAGACGTAGTTGTACTCCAAATTGAACTCTTGTGATAGTTTGTATGTAAACATATGTATGGCTTGGGATCGGGGAATAAGGTGTGTTATCAATTATTTAATTGCTTGTGAAAGACGAAACTTTGTTCCATACCGATGAAATGAGTCAAATGACACACTTGTGCATCAAGTGACGTCACTTCTTAATTGATTTTAAGTGCAAGTCCTCCGAGTATGAGACAGTCGTTTGTATATTACTTCGCATCTTGCAGTTTTTTTCTTGTGTGTTTTAGCACATCTGTTTATGGCCCTGCAACTCATGTATGTACCTTGTGTGGTTGTTTAAAATCGTGCTGCATGTCACACATTTGTGTGTGTAAGTGTGTGGATGGTGAAGGTAAAGTTTTTGACTAGAGAGGGCGCTCTTATTATATGTCCAAATCATCTATGTTGTGTTGTCATGTAAAAGATGTTTTAAGTTTTAACACAGGGGTGGGCAACCTTTTTGAATGAATGGGCCAGATATAAGGAGTGAAAAATTGACTGGGCCGCACCTAACCAAGGACCTGCTGTTGATTTCAAACTTTTGAAATTCCGAGGACTTTCAAGCAATAGGTGTGTGTACTTAATCTGTATTCACAAAAACATGTCAATACAGTACAGTTGATAATTAATGGGGATAATAGGCCTACCTGACAGCATCAATAGTGCCGATAAATTCTAAGCAGCTAGCTCGTTTTTTGTGATGATGTAAAATAGATTGATATTTTCTTTTCATTGAGACATCTCACAGGCTGGCTAAAACCCTAGATTCTAATCCTTGCAATGGATCATAAGTAGCAGGTATTCTGTGATGTCACCTGAACAAACGTTTTTTTAATGCTTTACTTACCCATTATTATCCTCTTGTTGATTCATCCCTGAAATGTGTGGATACGATTGGAATGTCTGTTTTAGCTGTCAATGTTCTCTGTATTTTGAATTCCATCAAAATGCAACCTTCTGTATAATGATTATATTCCCTCTGTGCATATTAAAGTGTAAATGTTATTAAAGAAAAACAAACACATTTTCAGCTGAATTGCTGTGATGATGTCATTCACACTGCTGTTGCCAGATGCAAAATTAGAAAAATTTGATTCTTTTTTTTTATAACAAATGTTGTGAAGAAAAACAAACACATTTTCAGCTGAAATGCTGTGATGATGTCATTCACTCTGTTGTTGCCAGATGCAAAGTTAGAAAAATTCATATCTTCTTTATACAATATGCTATGGACCTTAGAATGATGCAGAAAATTGCCAGCATCTTTACAAAGCAATCAACCTTCAGCCATCAGAAATATCCCTATAATCTAACCATGCGAGGTCAGCCAAAAGCATGTAGAAACTATCGTATGTAATTTATGTATATATGTACAGTTACATATCAGTCCATATATATGTTAAAAAGAAAGGATTGTGAAATAGGTATCTGAGTCGTTAATTAAAAGAATAATAAATAGGGCAAAAAAATTTTTTCTTTGAGATGGTTTGAATGAAGTGGTTGAAATTTGGATAATTTTTCTATCAAATATGAAATATATAAGTTCAGTATAAATATTGTCTAACAGATGGTGGTGGAGTTAGCTGCATCCATTGAAATTGATTTACTTCATTCCTCCTCTCTTACCTGTCTCCCACTCAACATGTGCACTTTCCCTGATCTACCTATTATTACTAGTATTTAGTATTTGTTTCTGCGAACATGGTTCAATATCCAACCACAGATCTAGGCCCAGCTGTGTTTCTTCTTATTTCTTCCTTTTTCAAAGGATATAAATTATTTTTTAGCTACTAAAGTAGCCTGCCTTAGTAGGCTATAATTTCAATTTTACTACCTATTTTTTACTACCTTGTTGATTCCCCTCAGAAAGCCTCTCATGCCAGTAAAACGAGATCATTTGTAATCTATATCCTTAACATTGCTTGTTGTTTATACTGTGCAAGAATATCCGGAAAGACCATTTGGGAAAATGATGGAAAAAATTATTTTAGTAAAGAGCAAAATTCACGAATGACTCAATGACAATTACCCAGCTGTCATCGTGCGTCATGTGAGTTCCCCCGGACAGAGCGTGCAGTTTCGATGTTTACCCCGTCGTATCTGCTGCCCCGTGCAAGCTATACGATATATATGTATATTAATATTTATAATGCAAGGAGCAAGTAGTAATAACTGAGGCTTTGCATTGTCCTGCGAAACTTCCTCTCTCAATTTCGTGGAGGAAATGAATATTCCGGGTTGATTTCCAGCTCTAGACGTTTGGTCTGTAGAGTGAGTGGCAGGCGCACGCTGCCGATGTATATATTATACATATATATGTTTGTAGGGACGGAGGCCGTCCTGTAAATGTCTAGCATCAGTGAGTAATTAGCTATATGGGCCAATCTATCAGCTGTTAGGTGGATATTAGAGCAGAGGGAATTACAAAAAGGAGGGAATTCATGTTATGATGTAATTACAGTGATGAGATTAGAAAACTGGGACACACAGATGTTAACAATGACCTCATCTGTCAATACGGATCAAGTCTCTTTTGGAAATGGATCCAATGTGTGGAGGTACCGATTGAACAGTACATGGTAACTCAGTATATATATTTATATATAGTAAGGTTATGACTACATATCTATGGATGGTCACTAAGAAAATTCTTTAGTCATTTTGGTGATTCTACAAGTTGCTGTATGTATTTTCAGGGAAATTTGCTACAAATAACAGTGTATGGATATATATGTGTTACATTTTGTACACACAAAATAAATTGAAACGACCTGAAAAGAAAGTGGAAATAAAAGTCTGAAAGGTCAGGTCAGGTCAACTGATGGTTTCTTACCTCGGTGCACATGGGTTTATAAATAGCTAAGATTGAAAGGACTTGTGATAGAAATGGAATTGCAACTGTAGACTGTCCGAAAGGTCAGGTCAGGTCAGGTCAAGTAAGGTCAGGCCAGACCAGACCAATTCACATATGTACACAATGTCTGTTATGTTTGGGAAGATATCTTGGAGGAGCCTAATGTATATTAAAGAACACTGGAATTGAAGGTCTGGATAATGTCTTAAAGGTCATGTCAGGTCACATGATGCAAATTACAAGAATGTGTCACACTTTTACATAGTGTTTTTCATGCGTAGTAATTTACTGTACATTGAAACGACTACTTATGAACAAAAACTGAAACTGAAAACTCTGGACAATCTGAAAGGTCAATTCAGGTCACATGATGCAAATGAAAGTATGTGTTCACACTTGTACACAGTCTTTTACATGCTTGGTAAGATACTAAGACTTATTATTATAAAGAAACGTGAAATAGTGAAAAGTCTGGACAGTCAGAAAATTCAGGTCAGGTCATAAAATTTGTAAGGATTTATTCCATTTGTAAATGCACACAGTGATGTATATATATATTGAAGGGTGTGAAGACTCGCGGGCAAAGAAATGTCTTATGCCGGTAATCTGACCTAGTTTCGAATGAGGTGTAACAGAAGTGTTAGACACCACCATCGATCCCAGAAAATACACACTCAGCTTGCAACCGTCTGTAATTAGACACTAGTATACAGTCAATACATACAGCTACAGTCAATACCCACAACACAGTGTACATAGCACTGGTCTAGATAAAAGATAACAAGGTATCACGTTTCATTACTGTCTGCATTTTGTAGTGACAAGAAGGAAACGTCATTTGCAAGCAACGGAAAGTTAACTTTTTCAGAGCGCGGCACGCAGTTTGGGGCAAGTCTTCAATGCCTTTAAACTGGGAAGGTTCATTGAGTAAAGACATTACATAAATTAAAATTGAAACTCTGGATTGTCCAACTGGTCTGAAAGGTCAAGGAAACCTAGACTATACAATACTTCCTGATTAAAAACCCTATAGAAACCTGCTTTGTTATCAA
>JAIPMN010002371.1:0-28853 GCA_020650975.1 Apostichopus californicus
CGGATTTAAGCACTTTGAGCAGTCTGGGGCTTACGGTAGACCATCGTGATTTCAATCACTCCTTTTACGCCTGACGAAGGACCAGGGTGTCCGAAAATTTGTGTAGCGTATAGTTATTCTATTCTATTCTAAATATTATGTTGGATTTAAAGGCATTACATGTTGTCCTCATCTTTTCTACTATTATTTCTATCCAACACGTGGAACATTTCATCATGCGTATATATATATATATATATACATAAATGCATATACGATCATACAAATGTATATAGACACAAATATGTGCATGAATAGTTTTACGATTTTCATCGAGGTCAGGATCCTGATATGAATACTAGAAGTGTATTAGAAGTTTATTAGAAGCTAATTTAAAACCCATTTAAAGTTTTTGAAGAAATCCTTCCGTTTCCAAGATATACACATCTGAAGTTGTGATAAACCTAAGAAACTCATTAAACACGTGCAACCTATGACGTGAAATGTTGCGCTCATCAACATTTCTTATTTTACCGCTAAAATAGGTGACCCTCAATTTCAAGCCTACATATTTTCATTAAAGTAATGTAATGTTCCTCTTTTCAAAGAAGACAATAACCTACTTCAAAGAATCGGAGAAATAACATAAAGAAGATTAGGCAGTTACTCCCTTTACAACATAAATGTGCACAATTAGCTAATGTTTGCATAAATAAAACTACATAATTTAGGAAAGGCTGGTAAAATTAGCTATATTTATTATTTCTTTGGGGATTAGATTGATTAGGATAATGTTGTGCATAGGTGTCCTTAGACCCTTAACAATGCCAAGCGCATATCATTCCAGGTCTACCTGAGAAAGTGTCCACTATGTTAATATTAAATTGCGACATACCGTAATGATGACTTAATTGTATAATTAAATTACGGTACGGGTGGTATCAATGTTCATATTTGTCATTCAAGGGTATATTATATTATAAAATTGCTTAATTGTCAGGAGAAGTGACAAAAGGGTGGTTCCTTTCCTTGTGTAACATACACCAAATAAAGTTCAATATTATTTATAACTAATATACTTAAATAGATCAATATGTCACAAAGACACCAGTTTCGCAGCAAAAATAACGATGTGTGGTCACATTTCTACATGCCACACCTACCCACATCCTAAGGTGTAATCGGTAAGAATACTGAACATACTATCGGTTTTGACTCGACATTGATACAGAGGAAGGCAGAGTCAAGGAGTGTTCGTGAAAAAATCCATACGTATTTATATTTAAATTCTGAAGCAAATGACGTCAGTCAAAAGCTAACTAGGCTTTTAATGACCGAAATAAATTATTGTAATGTGGAAATATGCAATCGCCATCCATTAAGTCGAAACATGCAACTCTCTTCTCGACAAATGTTAAAAACATGATTATAAGAACAAGTACTAAAATATAACACTAAATTACCAAATTTGATTGGTATGATTTTTTTCGAAGCATTTTGAAATTCAATGTATCCGAGGACAGGGATAAAATGTCATATATAACAGTGTTTTCTTTTATTGGAAGTATTTGAACAGTTTAAAAAATATCTTTGTCCATTTAAGTTTGCTTGACAAAAGTAAGATTGGGTTTAACTTATAACTTAACATAATAAGCTGACATGAATATCATCGCTTGACCATTTACAAGCATCGCTTTTCACACTACTTTGATTTTAATGATAAAAAAAAATGATGATATATACAAGCAGTCTACAGTGTCACAAGATCACTATATGTAAACAGTAAACCCTTCATGCGTGTCACTAGTCGCCAGTGTTAAAGTACACTTCGTGTCTAGACCTCAAGCTCAATATAATTGCAACATTGTTATTTCCGTGAAACTCTCTCAAAGCTAACATAAAGTAAAGTAGCTAATTTGAAAAGAAAGTAATATTTCTTCGCCATTTCTAATTCGAGCCAAAGTCCTAGGGATTAAAATTTCTGTATTGTAACAACAGAGCCATGCAGCTCATAGTTTCTCGCCATCAATATATAAATATCGTAGTTGTGGTTGCATCCAGGGAAAGATAGTAAACGAGAACCAAAAAATTGTACCATACCTTCTAAAAAATATCCCAAGATCCTAATTGGTTGGTGATCAAATCGATTAATACATATACTTTATTGTATGACATGTTAACTGTTCAATTAATAAATATACATTATAACCGATATTAGCTGATCAAGGATTGAATGTGTTTTACCGATTAACTAAGTTTAAAAAGACCCGAATATTCCGATTTTGTATGTCTCACGTTTGTGTTTAAGCTAGGATTGGCTAGGGTTGATATGAGTCATATTAACATACCATGGCGCCATACCGTTGTGGGCAATCCACTATCTACATACATTATGGGTTGTTCCAAAGTTTATGTTTGCTGTTTTATTGATATACTGATATCAATAGTGCGGTATCTCCTTTGTTGACACACCAGTGTACTACAAAATATATCGATAGGTCACTGACATGTTGGTTGATGAATAGCTTTACTGGGTTATCCTCCTTACTCTTAGTCTTTTGATACGCACACAAGTATGCAGCATTTGTCATATTTCTACTTATGTTTTTCCATATGTGATGATAGTATCTACTCCAAAAGTATGTATGAACATTGTATATGAATAATCTTCTGTCTTCGTTAATTATTGGGGGCAAATCAAAGTTTACATTTGCTTTTTATTGGAAGTTATTGTATAGAAACTGACGTTGGGAATCTGTTAACACCTTTTTTGACATATGGGCGTAGTGTACTTTGTCTATCGAGCGAACATACTATGATGAAATACTTCCACTGATTGTTTCTTGTTTGTTATAATGTTTTCTTCTTCAACGCATCCAATCATGTTGCCAACTGTTATAATGTCCTCATTATCTTATCATGGTTTTGCAATGTGTATTTTCTATGCGTTATTACCTCTATCAACACATTGTAATTGAAAAGCTTAATACAACTAGTTAATGTAATTCTTCACCACTCATTTCATATCTACCCATATCGGGTGTATGATTTACATGCACAATTATCATGTAGGGTCGTGCTACAGTCATCTTACAAAAAGTGTACCGTAAGGCCTAACCATGTCACATGAATAAGAGCCATTATAATTGATTAACTGTCCAACGGTTGCATTGTCTTCCTACAAATCTGATTCGAAATGAAACTTCCTGATTTCATTGACTGATAATGTATGAATTTAAAAGAAAATCCTCTCTGTTCTTAGTAGAGTGGTCAAGTACATTAACTTTTGTATTATTATTTCTTATTTTGGCCTAACCATATCAAATATAGAGCAATTATAATTGATAATTTATCCAACGGTTGCATTGTCTTCCTACAATTCTGATTCGAAATGAAACTTCCCGATTTAATTTACTGATAACGTATTGATTAGTAGAATTGTCAAGTACATTCACTTTTGTATAACTGTTTCTTATTTTGGATCTATTACTTCAAAGAAGTGCTTTCAATTTATGTGTCAGTACCCTGTACACTCAGTTGCTATAGTCAATGGTTCTTGTACAATTCATCACATCAAGTGCTTTATTCTAATGGTTAACAGTTTTGCATTCGGTTTCTTTAATTTCCATTTAGGAGGTAAACTTGCATTTTGACTCTTTGTTATTCATAATTTTTTCTCGGACGCTAAGAATATATATGATCAATTGGCTTTCAAATAACTAATTCAATATGCCCATATTATACTGCTCAATTTCATTTCAAGTTTTAAGCTGTTTATTAACCTTTGAGTGTGATGTTCCGTTGTCATTTCTAACTAAGACAATGCACTATATCAGTATAAAACGTTCCATAAAGTCAAAGTTCGTCTTATGTGAATGAAATTATATATTCGTGTTAAATATTAACTTATCAGATAAGAAAAGTAAACGAATACAGTTCTCTTTCAGTTTCGTTTTACCTTGTATCTTGTCTTTTTAGTATAAATGACATGCAGTACTTAGCTTCTTGGTAAGAAACAACTAGTCTCTGGGCCAATTGTTATGATTGTACCAGTGATGCACGCTGTACAATCATAACACTTGGGCTATACGCCCTCAATAACAGTTATACTAAGCCAATTTATATGAATTCACACACCAGTAGAATCACTTTGGTCGAGTGGTACGGACTTCGGTTTGTGACAAAAGATCCGGGGGTTCGATTCCTACCTTCGCCTGATGAGTCCCAAAAGGATGAAATCAGTCGTGAAGTGGATGTTTTTGGTGTGCTGTTCTTTATATATTTACTGTATATCTGTAATACCACTTAATACACACATATTTGCCTTAAACATACATGGAAATAACAAATGCTAATTATGTATTAGCTGAGATTGTTAAACTCATGGATGGTCATTTCAGATATTGTGTTTCCAATAGCATTGGAAAAAACAACGTCTTTCTTACTTTTAAGTGCAGTGCAGTTTTCTCACATGTGAAACATCATACCTTGTCAATCCTACCTAGCGCCACTATACAACGTGTTTTATGCATATGTTATAATTCATTTTTGTCATATTCATACATACATTTCATGTTGGTAGAGGCGTTGCTACAATGTGTCGTGCCATATCTTTACAGTATACATCAAAAATATCCCTCCATTGTCGTATGTGTGGGTTATTGTCCCCTGAACTATCCATAAACCCATCAGATTGAAAACAATGTTACAATTTCAATGATTCCACATTGACGTCATATATTAAACCAAAAACCCGAAGAGAAGACATCAACACAAGATGTCAAAAGCAAACTTGTAAAAGTGGTGTATTTAAAGCAGAAATATTTCACAGAACTATTCCAGTCAAAGCCTCACAATGAGGGATAATCCATCAACATAATTATATCATTTTGATGGAAATTTAATGTCAATTTAGGTTTGAAGAAGACCAGATACTGCATAGAAATGACAGGACATACTTCTTGGTGTTTGCCTTACTTTCACTCTAAATATGAAATACAACTACGACCAAGTTATTATAACATTGCTTTTCTTACTTCTTCTTTCTGATTGGTAAATGAATCACGCGTTTTTTAACACAGTTAACACAGACTACAACAGGAACTGTATGCTTTACACGGTTGTCCAACATCCACGTAAATTAGAAAATTATGAATAATACTGCATTACAAATAATATGAAATGTTACTGCGGTATTTATACATGGAAGCAATAACCGATCAGTGCACTGGAAACAATTTACGACAATCCCTTAATTGCAAGTAATCCTTAGTTAGCAGGACTGTAGAAACGTCGTACTTACTGTAAAATATACAAATGAAATCATTAATAAAAGCATAGAATCACAGGTCTAGAACAGGTCTGCTATGTTAACGTAAAATGGCGCCGTTCCGTATTCAGTTGAGTATTGTTTACAGTTCTGATGAGTTTCAAAGTTCATGTTTGCTTCTCGCAGCAAAGTTTTAGAGATATAAAGAATATCTTATCATATAACAGTATTTGATAAGTTCGTTTACTGATTTTTCTAGCGAAAGCGCATAACATATTGAATGGTAATGCGAATTCATCAAGTGTTCTTCACTATAATACCTTCTAAAAGCACCCAACTATCTAACCAGCTTCAGAAGCTTTAATAATGATAAGCTGTGAGTAGGCATTTTGCCCTCTCTTTCTCTTAGTAACATGATAAGTTCATTTATTTAGTACTTGAAGAGCATTAACACCAAACGATTGTTCTGTAAATACTTTTTCTACTACTATTTAATTCATATATAAACCTAACAAACGGACGACCATTTAACTATGTTGAAGAGTAACCAAAGCCCAAACTCAATGATTGTTATTGGATTGATTGTAATGACAAGGTTTTGGAAATTTAATTGTGTAGTTTTGCTTACGAATGGTTACTGGATTCAAACAAAAAAATATGTTGTTGCACCTAACTGGTTTCAATACTATATGCGGTTTGCAATAGTTATAACGAACGATTGTGTGTCATTCTGGCTATTTCTGATTGGTCAATATTGTAACACAACTTGTGGTATAGAAATTACTTGTCAGCTATAGAGATAAATCTGGGTGTTTTAGATAAAATTACTCCACACGGTTACCCAAAATGGTATTGTTAGAAAGGTACTGTACTAAAATGAGGAAGCAAGTGTTAGTGGAGTAATTTATCAAACCAATAACAATATTGTCCGGCATTGTATATCATTCACGGCAAATCTTTCTTTGGAACTGTGGTCAAGAAACCACAAAAAAAAATACAGGCTACTTACGGTAAAGATAATTCAACATAATCTACAATATAATATATAAATATTACAACATTAACAAATACCTAAACTCAAAATAGTCCCTTGTTAAAGTGTCCGCCATGTTTATGTAAATTGGCGCCGTTCCGTTGTGAGGAACCCACTTTCCTCATACATTGTGGGTGATATAAAAGTTCATATTTACTGTACACTGTGACAGAAATTGTAACATCTGACATAGATAATGTAAATTATCATTTGTTATTGACACATCTGTGATGCATTTTGTCTTAAAAGCGATCTCGCACATTTCGAGTACTAAATAATAGATTTATATTTATTACATATTATAATTAATTAAACTGATTCTTGTGTGAATGTTTTACATCTGATCTCATATTTGTATTATTTGTCTGACGATTTTATAATGAACGTACTACCTACAGTCATATAAAGGCATTGAAGACTCGCCCCAAACCGCTTTTTGTTGCTTGCAAGTGACGTATTGTTCGTGTCGCTACAAAATGCAGACAGTAATGAAACGTGATACTTTAATTGTTATCTTTAGCTGGACCTGAGATGTCAATCGCTGCATCGTTTGTATACTGTGCTGTGGGTATTGACCGCAGCTGTATGTACTGACTGTAAATTAGTGTATAATTACCGACGGTAGCAAGCTGTGTGTATTTTCTGGGATCGATGGTGGTGTTTAACACTTCTGTTACACCTCATTCGAAAGTAGGTCAAATTACCGGCATTACACGTTTCTTTTTGCGCGAGTCTTCACACCCTTTTAAACAATACAAAATTTCTAACGTTTTTTGGGAGAAGTGAGACAAACGGATGACACACTATCCCTTAAATGAAGCCTATTCTTATTAACTTGATTCAAGTTGTATTTATAACTGCATGCATAAATGATCAGGTACGTGGCCTCGTGACGTCTTAACTGTGTGCATAACCTTACGGCGGAATTTCTGCTGATTGTACAATAATATGACGTTACAATTGAAGAAGTTAGCATAGACCAATGCAGGTGAACTTATTTGATTGGAAAGCAACACAATTAGTATGCGAATGGCGTGAAGTAAATACTGCTAGTATAATGTTTGGGCATTTTCTGTGCACTGGTAGCCTAACACACAAAACTCGATACATTCACGATCGTTTGATTGGTTTGTTGTTTGCATCCATAACTGTTCGCTTAGAGGTCTTGCTTTGAAGTTATTTTATACTTAGGTGATGATACTCAACGGCAAAATAATTTATTATTTTAGTAGTAGGGGATTTTTTTTTTGATTATTTCATTTCCCATCTCAATGACTTCGGGTTATTGTCTTTCTTTCAGCAGTATTTCAATTAAATTCACTATCAGATTTTCAGTTTGTCGTCCATTGTCATCTTATATGGAATCAATACATTTACTAGTAAAATAGCGACATTTTCTGAAAATAGAAATAACAGTTCATGTCACATTCGTTGCGTTTTACTGATTGGTGTCATTTGAATATGTGTATCCATGCAACGTGGTGTACCTCGCGTCTTGTTATCGTGTGTAAGTTATACCTCAATGTATCTACACTGCGTGTTGACATGGCTTAGAGAGTCCAATGACATAATGTGTGTGTATGAATATGTCTGCATCCTTTTGAATATACTTTGAGTATATGCACAATAACAAAAGCAAACGATTGTCAGTTGGCTGTAATGTTATCTATTTTACTTATATGTGTTTGTTTTTTGTCATATTGTTGTGATATATTATAAGATATAAATATATGGAAATAAATCACAGAAACAAACAGATGTTAGACAAATCCAACATCGAGGAATAATCCAACAACAAGTT
Source organism: Apostichopus californicus (assembly GCA_020650975.1). Classification (NCBI taxonomy): domain Eukaryota; kingdom Metazoa; phylum Echinodermata; class Holothuroidea; order Aspidochirotida; family Stichopodidae; genus Apostichopus; species Apostichopus californicus. The sequence continues at coordinate 8,083 of JAIPMN010002371.1, forward strand.
TGGAAGGAGATTTGACTGTGCCTGTAACTTTGCAAGAGTTACACTTTATTCCAAATAATTGGTATGTGTAGATCTAGTGCTTCAGTGCACTGCTAGTCCTAATGATTTAAACGGTAGTCAAAAGCTTTTTCTTGGACTTACTAATAACTCAAGAGTCGGAGGATATTATTTATCCTATGAGCCATTTTCATATTGACTAAAGTGTATGTATTTTAGATCCTCCTGCAAGCAGGAACTCGCGAAGAAGCCATAATTGGCTTATCAAAGCCGCAATTTGATCTAAATCAGTCTCTTAGATTCATATTAACGTCCATGATGATGAATTGTCAACAACTCTGTAAGTGGACGACATACATTACATCTGGAAGTGACTCGAACTCCGGACCTTATGATTGAAAGGCACCGGCGTTGACCACTGAGCTAACACTCCTACGATGATATACTCCTATATTATAATTTTATTTAAGTTTTTAGTGTGTTCTCTGTATTTAGTTCTTCGTTGATTTGTATGTTAAGGTAACACAATTGAAATAAGTATGCTGTACATACGTTTCTGTGTTATCTCTACGCAAGTGTCTTGTTTCGCCTTTGCAATTATTCTACACAAGAAATGTCCTGGTATCATCTACTTAAACTTTGAAATTTAGATACGTCTAAGTGATGTCAGCAATATAATTAGTATGTCATAATAATAAAAAGGGATTGTTGTAGTAATGTTTTCTCCTTGTGATCCCAAAATGTTGTCTTTTAGTCGACACACAAGCACAAACAGTCCAGATCAGAATAATGCGACGGCATCCTCATTTAGTAATAGAGTCATTGTAACATAATGCTAAGTTTCCACTCGGTTACAACAAAAATTAAAGTCACACAAACGTATGATAAATATCATCTTAAACGTATGCAACAGGTTTCACTGCTGAACTTTATGACAGAAATAACGGGTTGTTTATAACGGGTTGTTTGTAGAAATAACGTAAGTGTGGTGGCGATACTCTGTATCATTATTTTAAAAACAAGCAAAGTATAAAGCATTAGCGACATCAACATTTCCAGAGTAGGGTTGGTGTGGTGGCATCCCATCCTCTGATTTAATCGGTGAAGCATTATTTAAATGTTAACATGAAATTAAAACCTATACCAAAACGTTAATTCTATGTGACCAGGATCGTACAGTGTTTCAAGAGAGATATTGATCGTTTCGTACTGGGTTTTTTTAACCGACTTCAGTAACTTTGTCGTTCATTATGATGCCGAGACGCAAACTATACCTCCGTTGTGGAGTTACTGACATGTTTGTTTCGTAGTCATTAAAACATACCTAGGACACTTAGTAGCTATAATCTTGAAGTGTGATACAGGGCGCCGTTTTATGTACATTGTGCACTGCGTAGCAACACATAATAACATAGAACGTTATATGCACTAAATGGGCAGCTGGTCAACATTTTGAATGATGTGAATATGATACAACATCAAATATCTAGTAGACTTAATTATAACCGCCATACCACCAGCAAGTATTTACATCAAAACGAACTAAACGCGTTTTCGAAAACCCAGGGTATAATTTATCTATCGTGTTATCAGAAATCTATCGTGTTATTTCGATAAACACTTCAGCAAAACGAAAGTAAATACAAAAGAAGCTGTTAGCAATAGACACCGAATTCAAAGCACGAATCAGAATAGGGCGCATTCATCAAATATTTAAAAGTGTTCATACTGATCTGACAGTAAAAATATTAAGCAAACAGACAAGTATATTTGGTGAAGTTAAGCCGCGAATTGTATGGAATTTACTTGTAATTTGCATATACCGTGTGTTTGCCTGTAGTCTGCATATACGCAATCCGCATATAATAAGTTTGCTATAAAGCCTGTGTGGTAAATCCAAATAAGTGAAGCCTTCTTATTTGTTTGATCCTGTCACTTAATTGTTTTTATTATAGTTTGATGTTATGCAGATGTGAACTTTTAGTAATAATATAAAACTCGATGTTAGGTACAAATATAATCATACTCTTAGGTTCATAGACATCGTACGTTCGTTGTTTTATTCCAATTTGGATATAGCGCCCAGCCAAGCTAGGATTGGCACTCGGAGTCGAACCATGTAAAGTGTCCGGGTAGTATGCAGTTCTCAAGTTATATATAATGGAAATAATTGATTCTTACTTAATTTGCCTTTGTGTTTCTGCTTGTTAATTAAGAGCCATCAACGTCTTTCTGTTAAGTAACTCGTTTGCTTGACTTGACTAAAGTAAAATTGGGTTTACAATATAACCTTACATTATGACTACCATAGTTTGACATTGACAAGTAAGTAACGTCGTTTCTCTAGCTATCTTTTCTTTTCATGATAAAACTGAATATGCAACAAGCCGCTCAGTGCTTACATAAGTAATATATGAATGGGTGGTATTCTTTTGAAACCTCTCGTGTGTGTGTCACTAGCCGGTGTGTTAAGATTCACTTCGTGTCTAGTCCGCAAACTAAACATGATGGTCACATTGTTATTTCCGTTAAATATTTTTTCAAGCATAACATACAGGAAAAATATTACATTTGAAAATAACTTAATATTTCTTCGCTAAATTCTAATTCCAGCCAAAGTCTTCGAGATTATAATGTTTGTACTGTAATAACAGAGCTTTGCAGCTCATAGTCTCTCTTGATCAATATATAAATATCATAGTTGTGGTCGCAGCAATGGAAAATAGTAAAATAGAAATAAAAAAGTGTTTCGTCTCTTCATAAAGAATTATCTATATATCTTAACTGGTTACTGATCAAATCTCACCATACATATATGTTATTGTATGCCATGCTAAATGTTCAATTTTTAAAAAACGGTGTGACCGCTTTATGCTGATCAATGATTGAATGTTTATTACTGATAAACATTTAGACGTTTCAAAAGACCCAAATATCTCCGAATTTGATTTGGCTAGGGTTGATGTTTAAGCTAGGATTGATTATGGTTCATATGAGTCATGTAAGCACTAAACGGCGCCATACGGTTGTGAGCATTTCACAATATGCATACAATAGGGTGGTACCAAAGTTCATGTTTGCTTTTTTATTGATAGAATGATATAAAGAGTACGTTATCGCTTTTTTTGGCACATCAGTACACTACAAAGTATATCGATATGTCACTGACATATTGAATGATAAATATTTTTACTGAGTTATCCTCTTAACTCTTAGTCTTTTTAAACGCACACAAGTGTGCAGCATTTGTCATATTTCTACTATGTGTTTCCATATTTGATGATGTAACTACTCCTAAAGGATGTATGAACATTATATATGAATAATATTCTTCCTTTGTAAATTATGGGGTAAATCAAAGATTACATTTGCTTTTCATTGATAGGTATTGTATAGAAACTGACGTTGGCACATGAGCGAATAATGTACTTTGTCTAACGAGCGAACACACAGTGATAACATACTTCCACTGATTGGTCCTTGTATGTTATAATGTTTTCTTCTTCAACGAATATATTCATGTTGCAAACTGTTATAATGTCCTCATAAACTTATCATGGTTTCGCAGGGTATATTTTCTATGCGTTATTAACTTTATCAACACATTTTAAATAAAAAGCTTAATAAAACTAGTTAATGTAATTTTCCACCACTCATTTCATAACTACCCATATCTGGTGTAGGCTCTCATGCACATTAACCATGTAGGGTCTTGCTACAGTCATCTCACAAAAAAGTGTAACGTGGGGCCTAAACATGTTAAATAAATAAGAGCCATTATAATTGATAAACTATCCAACGGTTGCATTGTCTTCCTACAAATCTGATTCGATTGAAACTTCCCGATTTCATTTACTGAAAATGTATTATTTAAAAAAAACCCCTCTCTGTTCTTAGTATAGTGGTCAAGTACATTCACTTCTGTATTATTGTTTCTTAGTTTGAATATATTACTTCAAAGTAATGCTTTGAATGTATTTGTCAGTTCCCTGAACACTCAGTTGCTGTAGTCAATGGTTCTTGTACAATACATCATATCAAGTGCTTTGTTCTTATGGTTTTGTATTCGGTTTCTTTAATTTCCATTTCGCAGTTAAAAATTGCATTTTGTCTCTTTGTTATTCATACATGTTTCGCGAAAGCTAATAATATATATAAATAACTAATTCAATAGCCTCATGTTATACTGCTCAATATCATTTCATTTTTTAAGTTGTTAGTTGACTACTGTAGTCTTAACCTTTGAGTGTGATGTCCGTTGTCATATCTAACTGATACAATGCTGTAGATCAGTATAAAAAGTTCAATGAGGTCAAAGTTCGTCCTACATGAATGGAACTAAATATCCGTGTTAAATGTTAACTTATTAGATAAGAAAAGTAAACGAATGCTATTCTCTTTCAGTTTTGGTTTACTCTGTATCTTGCCTTTCTAGTATGTGTGACATGCAGTACTACGCTTCTTGGTAAGATACAACTATTCCATGGGCCTTCATAAAATAACGGCCATAGGTAAAATATAGTTGTGATGTAAGGGGTTTCAAATAATACATTTGCCTGCAGCTTCAATATTGTACGGCACTTCAAAGTACGGTATGGATTTTAAGACAGAATCAAAGAGGCCTCTCCTACCCCACCCACCCAACAATTAGAGGCCACTTATTGTGACGTTTAATTCGAAGTCATATCAAGATGAACCATTTGATATATATCGTGCACGACATTTGCATCGGAATCTGGTACTTCAGATATATAAACGTGACCCTGTCTTTGAAATGTTAGGACTAAAAAATACATGGAAATAAAATATTCTGATGGTGTATTAGCTGATATTGTTAAACTTATGGATGGTCATTTCAGATATTGTGTTTCCAATTGCATTAAAAAACATATGTCCTCCTTTTAATTGCAGTATAACTTTCTCAGAAGTGGAACTTTGTACTTTTTTTCAGTCCTACTAAACGTCACTACTTACTGTTCAATGCATACGATATGACTCATTTTGGTGATATTTATACATGTATTTAATGTTGGTGTTCGAAAGTGTTGTGCCATATCTTTACAGTATATATAACATGTACCTCCATTGTCGTCTGCAGGGCTTTTTGTCCCCCAAACTATCCATACTCCCACCAGATTTAAGTGAATGTTACATTTTCAATTATTACACCTTGACGTCATGTACAAGACCACAAACCCGAAGAGAGACATCAACATAACCTGTCAAAATCGAAGCTGCGGGAGTGGTGTATATTAAGAAGAAAGTGAGTTACAATATTCACTATTCGAATCATACATAGCCAAACAATGAGTGATAATCCAACAACAATATGATATCACTTTGATGAAAATGTAATGTCAACTTAGGTTGAAGAAGACCAGATACTTCATATAAAGGACAGGGCATAGCTCTTGGTGTAAGCCTTACTTGCACTTGTAATGAGAAATACAACTACGAGCAAGTTAATATACAGTTGTAAGCGGAATGTAATAATGATGAGTAAAGAATGCTTTGCTTCCTAGTTCTTTCTGATTTGTAAATGAATCACGCATTTTGTAAACCAGTTAACACAGGCTAAAACAGGACTTAATGCTCTACATGGTTGTCGAACATCCACGTATAGTAGAAAATTATGAAGAATACTGCATTACAAGTAAGCAGTAAATGTTTCTGTAGTATTTATATATGTAAGCAATAACCGATCAGCGCAGTGGATACAATTTACAGCAATCCCTTCATTGCATGGAATTATAAGTTTGAAGAACAGTAACAAACGAATTACTTACCGTTTAAGGTACAGTCTGAATTTTATCCGCCAAAAATATGCAAATGAATTCATTAACAAAAGGATAGAAACACATGTCTAGCATAGGTCTGCCAAGTTACATAAAATGGCGCCGTTTGGTATTCAGTTCAGTATTGTCTACGGGATCTGATGAATTCCAAAGTGTTTGCATGTTTGCTTTTCGCAGCAAGGTTATATGGATATAAAGAATATGTGATCATATTACAGTATTTGATAAATTTGTTTACTACTTTTTCTAGCGAGAGATTATAAACATATAAATGGTTATGAGAATTCATCAATTTTTCTTCACTTTAATCAATTGAAAGCACCCAACTACCAAGCCGGCTTCAGAAGCTTTAATCGTGTTATGCCGTAAGTGGGCATTTTGCTTTTTTGTTATCTTAGTAACGTTATGAGTTCATTTATTTAGTGCGTGAAGAATATTAACACCAAACGATTGTTCCGTTAATACTTTTACACTACTATATAATTCATAAATAACCTAACAAACAGGTAAACGACCACTAAACCATGTTCAAGAGGAACCTAAGCCTAAACTCAAAGATGGTTATCGGCTTTACTTTAATGGCAACGTAATGGCAATTTAGTTGTGTAGTTTTGCTTACGAATGGTTACTGGATTACACAAAAACTATGTTGTTACGTTAAACTGGTTTCAATATCAATGGCGGTATGCAGTAGTTATAAAGAACGATTGTGTGTCATTCTGGTTATTTCTGATTGATCAATATTGGGACACAACTTGTGTTATAGACATTTCTTTTCAGCTATAGAGATAATAATCTGATGTCTTTGTTGTAGGATATAAATACTCCACACAGTTGCCTAAAATCGTATTGATTGAAAGGTTATGCACTAAAATGAGGGAGCAAGTGTTAGTGCAGTAATTTATCAAAACAATAACAATATTGCCAGACATTGTATATCATTCACGGCAAATCATTGTTTGGAACTGTGGTCAAGTAACAAACATCATCAGGCTACTTACGGTAAAGATAATTCTACTCAATCTAAAACATCATAAATATATAGAAACATTAACAAATACCTAAAATCACAATAATCCCTGATAAAAGTATCCACCATGTTAATGTGAATTGGCGCCGTTCCATTGTGAGTATTCCACTTTACTCATACATTGATATTTACTTTACACTGTGACAGGAATTGTAACAACTGATATAGATTATGTCAATTATCATTTTTAATTGACACTTCTGTGCCGCATTCTGTCCAAAGAGCGATCTCGCACATTTCGAGTACTAAATAGTATATGTGTATTTATTTCATGTTATATTTAATTACACTGATCCTTGTGTGTATGTACTACCGCTGAACTCATATTTTTATTTTATAATTTGTCTGACGAATTTATAATGAACGCACTACCTACATTCATTTAAAACAAACAACATTGCTAACGTTTTTTTGGAGGAGAAGTGAGGAAAACGGGTGACACACTTTCCCTTATGTGAATCCTATCCTTATTAACTTGATTCAAGTATTATTTATAACTGAATTGCAAAAATGATCAGGTACACGGCTTTGTGACGTCATTACAGTATACATATCGTTACGGCTAAATTTCTACTGATTTGTTAATTATACGACGTTAAAATTAAGGAAGTTAGAATAGAACAATGCAGGTGAACTTGATTCATTGCAAAGAAAACACAATTATTTTGCGAATGGCTAGAAGAAAACACTCGTAGTATAATTAACGCGCAATTACTGTGCCCTGGTAGAACAACACACAATACTCGATACATGCACTTCCGTTTGATTTATTTGTGTTTGCATCCATAACTGTTTGCTTAGAGGTTTTGCTTTGAAGTTATTTAATACTTATGTGATACTCAACGGCAACATAATGCAATTAAAATAATCAGAAAATGATTCCAGTAGTACGGAATTATGTTTTTGATTATTTCATTTCCCTTCTCACTGACATTGGCGTATTGTATTCCGTTAACATCTTTCAATACACTTCACTCTCAGACTTTGAATTTGTCCTCTACTGTCATTTTATATAGAATCAAAACATTTACTAGTTATATAACGACATTTTCTGAAAACATAAATAACAGTACAGGTCGCATTTGTTGCGTTTTAGTGATTATATATGTATGCTACACGGTGTACCTTGCGTCTTGTTAACATGTGTAAATCATAATACAAGGTATATACAATGCGTATTGACATGGCTTATATTGTCCTATGCCTTAATGTGTTTGTATGAATATGTCTGCAACTTCATTATTTTCCTCAATTACTATATTTTGAATATAATTTGAGAATATGCAAAATGAAGCAACATGATAAAAAAGCAAACGATTGTCTGTTGGCTGACATGTTAACTATATGGCTTAAGTTTGTCTGTTTTATTGTCATATTGTTGTAATATATCATATGATATAAATATGTGGAAATAAATTACAGAAACAAACATATGTTAAGCAAATCCAACATCGAGGAATCATCCAACAACAAGATTGGAAGGAAATTTGATTGTAACTGACCTTGCAAGATCTACACTTTACTACAAATATTTTTTTTTTATAGATCTAGTGATGGGTAGTATTATCATTAAAATTTCTTTGTTCTCCCCTTAACGAGCCTCAGACCACCACTAGTCTAGATGCACTTAAACGGGAGTCAAAAAGCATATTTTGTTCTTAATTATAACACAAGAGTCGGGTGATATTATTTATCCTATGAGCCATGTTATATTCTTGACTATTTTATAATTTATGTTTGGTTGTTAGTGTGTTCTTTGTATTTATTCATTGTTTTGTATGTAAAGGATCCACAATGGAAATAAGTCTACTGTACAGACTTTTCTGTGTTATCCCTACACAAGTGTCTTGTTTTGCCTTTGTATTTCTTCCACATAAGCCACATATGGCCTGGTATCATTTACTTAAACTTTAAAATGTAGATAAGTCTAAGTGATTTTAGCAATGGAATTAGTATGTCATGATGAAAAAAAAGGATGGTTGTAGTAATGTTGTCTCTTTGTGATCGCAAAATGTTGTCTCTTAGTCGACACACAAGCACAAACAGTCCATAGCAGAATACGGCGGCGGCATCTCCATTTAGAAATAGAATCATTAGAACATAATGATAAGTCAAAAACAAATAAAAGTCACATTAACGTAAGATAAATATCATCTAAAACTTAAGCAACATGTGTCACTGCTGAACTTTATGACAGAAATAACGGGTTGCCTTCATTACAACATCGTTCACAACTTTGTTTCATAATACACATAATGTATTCAGTTTGGTTTTCAGAGTTTAAAGAAACACGAACATTAGTTCATCAACATGAATGTGGTGGCGATACTCTGTATTATAATATTAAAAACGAGCAAAGTGAGGCTTTAGCAACATCAACACTTCCAGAGAAGGGTTAGAGTGGTGGCATCCCCTCTTCACATTAATTCGGTACAACATTATGTAAATGTTAACATGAAATTAAAACCTGTAACAAAACATTCATTCTATGTGACCAGGATCGTACACTGTTTCAAGAGAGATAGTGATCGTTCGTATTGGTTTTGTTTTTCAATTGACTTAATAATATAATAATAATAATTTATTTTATAAAGCGTAAAATCCACAAAAGTGCTCTAAAACGCTATGTTACAATAAATAAAAAAATATATGACACAAAATATGAAGTAAACTGCAAAATAAAATACAATATAAATGAGTATGAAGAATACAAAAGCATGCACGTTTGAGTTGGTTGGAGTACTGCACATGAATATAATTGAAAAGATAGTTTATATATTGCAGTAATGCTGTCTAAATAGGTAGGTTTTAAGCTTTGACATGAATGTTGTAAGACTAGAAAGAGTTCTGAGTTCAGCTGACAGCTGACAGCTCATTCCAGAGGCGTGGCCCAGCCACGCAAAACGCCTTGTTCCCATAGCTGTTTGTCTTGGTGATCGGCACCTCCAGACGACTCTGTCCAGCAGACCGTAGGGCTCTTGTTGGCTGATAAGGGCGGATGAGATCTTACAGGTATGGAGGTCCAATGTTGTTCTGGCACTTGAACACAAGAAGAAGGACTTTGAACCTAATCCGCTGAGATAATGGCAGCCAATGAAGATCATGCAGTTCTGGGGTAATATGACTAGATGTTTTCGTCGGTGTAACAATCTTTGCTGCTGTGTTTTGGAGCCTTTGCATTCGTTTTATCTGTTTAACTGGTAGTCCACAGAAAAGTGGATTGCAGTAATCCAGTTTATGTGTTATGAAAGCATGGATTAACTGCTCTGTGGCTTCTCTGGTGAGGTATTTTAGTAGTATTCCGATGTTGTAGAGTTGGCACTGAGCAGACCGACACACAGATGTTATATGGTCTTCCATAAAGGCATGTTTGTCCATTATTACACCGATGCTCTTTGCCACATCACTAGGCTCCACGTGGTCTGTATCTTTCTGGCCAGATGCTTTGACAATATTAGAAGCATCTCAGTCTTTGACTCATTCATTTCAGGCATTTCTGTGACATCCATTGCCGAACTGATGTTATGCACTTCTGTAGACGATGCACAGTGATAGTAATGTCATCGGGTGGAACAGAAAATAGAGATTCGAGTCGTCTGCGTAGAAGTGATAGTCCATGTCCTGCGAGCGAAGGAGCTGACCCAGTGAAGACGTGTATAACTTGAAGAGCACATGCCCCAGGACCGAGCAAATGGGCACGCCACATTCTAACGTCTGAGGGTCAGAAGAATCCTTCCAATCTGTTGGCGATCACTGACGTATGATGTCATCCACTTTAGGGCGCTACCTTTAACACCAATGTTACTGAGTGTACTAAGAAGCTGGAGGTGGTCGACCGTATCAAAAGCGGCCGAAAAGTCTAACAGAACCATCAGGCACGCTTTCTGACCTACAAGAGCTACCATCACATCCTTCTGAATGCGCACGCGGGCATTTTCAGTGATGTGGTGTTTCCTGTAGGCAGATTGATGAGTCTCCTGTAGACCATTGTCTTCAAGATAGGATGTGAGACGGGATGACACAACTTTTTCTAGAACCTTTGATACAAATGGAAGGGTTGACACTGGCCTATAACTTGAGAGAACGGTAGGATCCAGCGAGGGTTTCTTAATGAGTGGTGTCAAATGGGCGAGTTTGAAAGCGGAAGGTACATCGCCAGTGATAAGGAAGTTGTTCACAATGCTGATAACTGGCAAGAGAGGTGTCACACACTGCTTAAGGAGGTTTGTAGGCAGCGGATTAAGGCCAAAGCTCTTAGACAGAAGGCCATAATGATCCGCTCCAGTTCATCCTCTGTAGCTTGCTCCCACATATCTAGTGCATAAGATGGCGGTTTCTGCACTGTCAATGAGTTGGATTTTGACTTCCATTTACTGACTTTGCTGACTCTAATTCTGGTGATCTTTTCAATGACAAATGTTCTGAACTCATGCACAAGGTCCTTGGAATCCTTGTGGGGGGGGGGGGGGTAATGTTGGTGTTGCCTTCTTACCCAGGAGATTGCTAACAACAGAAAATAGCTTCTTGGAGTCACCACTACTTTCAGAGATGATGTTGTGGAATTGACTGGACTTTGCTTCCGCTATCATGATGTTCACTTTTCCCTTCGATGAACATATCTCTTTGCTGCTGCTTAGCCTCTCTTATCAGAGCCGTATACCAGTCTGGCTGTGGATGCGCCGTGACGCATCTGGTCTTCTTTGACTAATGGCATTGTCTGCTGGAGTGTCACTAGAAATTGAAGCAAGTGATGAGGCACTAATATCACAGATGAAGCTGTCAGACTGGATGGCCTCTGTCCTTCTGTAGGTGATCACCTGTGTTTTAGGCCTAAGGCAGTGTAGGGGTAGTTCACAGAACACAGGGTAATGATCAGAGAGACATTTATTCTCAACATCAACACATGGCACAATGTTATCCTAGTTCAAATCCTGACTTCCTGGCTATCCTGACTTCCATAACTTTGTCGTGCATTAACATGTCGCATGTCATTAAAACAGACCAAGGACACTAAGTAGCTATAATATTTAAGTATGGTACATGTAGCCGTTTTATGTACCATGTGCAAAGCGTAACAACACTTATAATAATATAGGGCGCTGTATGCAAGACATGGTCAGGTGGTCAATATTTTGGTTGATATGAGTATGATACAACACTATATATCCACTAGACTTCATTATAACCGCCATGTCAGAAGCATTTCTTAACATTAAAAAACCAAACGCGTGTTCCAAAACCCAGGTTAACTATTTATCTTTTGTGTTATCAGTAATCCATTCGGAACTTCGATAAACACTTCAGTAAAACGTTAGTAAGTACAAAGGAAGCTGTTAATAATAGACAACGAATATAAGGTACGAATAAAAAAAGGGCGCATTCTTCAAGTATTTTAAAGTTTTATTTTGATCTGGGAGTGGAAACTTAAAATGACTCTGAAAAACGAAGCAAACGGAAACATGTGTTTGGCGAACTTTTGTTGAATTTAATTGTAATCTGCATATTTAATGTATTTACCTGTAGTCTACATATACATAATCCGCATATAGTAAGTTTGCTATAAAGTATGTGTTGTACGTGAATCCAAATAAGTTGGCTATATGCTTATTTGTTTGAGCCTGTCACTTAAATATTGGTATTATAGTTTGATGTGATGCAGGTTGGAATTCTTAGTTATATTATACAACTAATTGCTAGAGATAACCATGCTAATCGGCTCTTAGACATCGTACGTTCGTTTGTATATTTCTCATTTGGATATAACGCCCAGGCAAGTTAGGGTTTGCACTCGGAGCCAAAGTTACAGAGTCGAACAATGTTAAGTGACCGGGTAGTATGCAGTTCTTAAGATACTGGAAATAGTTTATTCTTACTCCATTTGTCTTTCCGTTCCTGCTTATGATTTAAGAGTCATCAACGTTTTTCTGTTAAATAACTCGTTTGCTTGACTTGAAAAAAGTAAGATTTGGTTAACAATGTGACCTTAAATTATGAAATATCATAGCTAGTCATTTACAGCAAATGATGTCGTTTTTCTTGCTACTTTTACTTTTTGTGAAAAAACTGAATATGCAACAAGCCGCGCAATGTTTATACGAGTATTTGCGTGTGTGGTAATCTTCTTAAACCGCCCGTGTGTGTCACTAGCCGGCGTGTAAAGATACACTTCGTGTCCAGTCCGCAAACTTAACATGATGGTCACTTTGTTATTTTCGTTGAACTTTTTTCAAGCACAAATAAAGTAAAATAATAAATTTTGGAAAGAACTTCATATTTCTTCGCTAAATTCTAATTCCAGCCAAAGTCTTCGAGTTTAAAATGTGTGTACTGCAATAACAGAGCTGTGCAGCTCATAGTTTCTCGCGATCAATATACATATCGTAATTGCGTCGCAGCAATGGAAAATAGTAAAATATCATTAAAAAGTGTTTCATCTCTTCATAAAGAATTATCCCTATAAACATATTAACGTTTAACACGACCCAAATATCTTCAAATTTGATTTGGCTGGAGTTGATGTTTAGGCTAGGATTTGTTATGATTGATATGAGTCACGTGAACATTAAATGGCGCCATAACGTTTTGAGCAATCTACTATCTACATGCATGGTGGGTGGTACCAAAGATCATAGTTGCTTTTTGATTGATGAGCTGATATCAATAGTGCGTTATCTCCTTTGTTGGCACACCATTACACTACAAAGTATATCGATAGGTCACTGACATGTTGGATGATAAATAGCTTTACAGAGTTATCCTCCTTACTTTTACTCTTCTTAATCGCACACAAGTATGCAGCATTTGTCATATTTCTAATAATGTCTTCCCACATTTGATGATAATATGGACACCTTTATTGGCACATGAGCGTAGTGTTCTTTGTTTATTCGAGCAAATATACCATGATAAAATACTTCCAATGATTGTTCCTTGTATATTACAATATTTTCTTCTTCAACGCATCTAATCATGTTGCCAACTGTTATAATGTTATTATTATCCTATCATGGTATTGCATGGTATATTTTCCATACGTTATTAACTTTATGAAAAAAAAATCAAAAGCTTAATAAAACTAGTATATGTATTTCTTTACCACTCATTTCATATCTACCCATATAGGGCGTATGATTCATATGCACATTTATCATGTAGGGTCTTGCTACGGTCATGTTACAAAAAGTGTATCGTGAGGCCTAACCATGTCACATGAATTAGAGCCATTATAATTGACAAATCTAACGGTTGCATTGTCTTCCTACAATTCTGATTCGAAATGAAACTTCCCGATTTCAATTAATGATAATGTATTTAATGGAAACACTTCCTGTTATTAGTAGAATGGTCAAGTAAATTCACTTTTGTACTATTGTTTCCTATTTTGAATATATTACTTCAAAGTAATGCTTTGCATTCATGTGTCAGTTCCCTGTACACTAAGTTGCTATAGTCAATAGTTCTTGTACAATACATCAAATCAAGTGCTTTGTTCTAATGGTTAAGAGTTTTGTATTCGGTTTCTATTTCTATTTCGCAGTTAAAATTGTATTTTGTATCTTTGTTATTCTTACATGTTTTCGCGGAAGCTAATAATATATATGATCAATTGGCATTCAAATAATTGATTCAACAGGCCCATAATCTTCTGCTCAATTTCATTTCATTTTATGAGTTATTTGTTGACTACTTTGGTCTTAACCTTTTAGTGTGATATCCGTTATCATTTCTGACTGATACACTGCGGTAGACCAGTATACAAAGTTCAATAAAGTCTAGTTTAACCTACATAAATGGAATTAAATATCCGTGTTATTAAATATTAACTTACCAGATGAGAAAGTAAACGAATGCAGTTCCCTTTCAGTATCGTTTTATTCTGTATTTTGTCTTTTTAATATATGTGACATGCAGTACTTCGCTTCTTGGTAAGATACAACTATTCCACGGGCCTTCATAAAATTATGGCCATAGATAAAATGTGCTCGAGGTGAACATTGTGTCCATAATACCTTTGCATGCCGCTTTAATATGGTACGGCACTTCACAGTACGGTATGTACTATGGGACAGGACCACCAAGGCCCCCCTCGTACCTAACCCACCCAACAATTAGAGGCCCACGTTTTATGACTTTAAAATCGACGTCATATATTCTTGACTATTTTAAAATTTCGTTTAGGTTGTAAGTGTGTTCTCTTTATTTATGTATACGTTGTTTTATATGTAACCATAGTGGAAATAGGTATGCTGTACTTTGTTTTTGTGTTATCCCTACGCAAGTGTCTTGTTTTGCCTTTGTATTTTGGGTATGAATACATTAATCAAAATCACAAGCTTTGTGTTGGTATCATCTACTTAAAATTTGAAATTTAGATAAGTATAAGTGATGCCAGCAATGGAATCAGTTTGTCATCATGATAATAAAGGATGGTTGTAATGTTGTCTCTTTGTGATTGTAGACTGTTTTCTTTTAGTCGACACACAGGCACAACCAGTCCAGATCAGAATAAGGAGGCAGCTTCTCCATTTAGATATAGAGTCATGAGAACATAATGCAAAGTTTCCACACGGTTAACAAATTAAAGTCACATTGTGTTTCAGAGTTCTATATTTAGACCTTAAAGTATTTGCTTTGTAAAAATATGTTTTGACAATTATGATTATTATTCCTTACCACTCTACTCAACCGTTCTTAAAAATTGTAAGCTGCGAAGAAATTGAAAATGGCATTCAATGTAGTATACTTTGTGGGTGATTTTCTATATTTTATTACTATTATTTTTTTGAACAGTAATGGCTCTTTACATCTATTGTTTTAACTGTTCAGCGAAGTTCTCTCCCGAAGTACTCATCTTGTTCATTATGTACTTATGTGAAATGTAGTATTCTGCTTTGCACTGTGTCTAAGTTACATCATTGTAAAGAGAGCCTTGTGTCTTACAGGGCCCATCAATATGTCATTCCCTAAGCTGTGGGATATATTTTAATTATTTTCTTTTAGATTTACAAACTGATAAATCTTGGTTAAGCATGAAACGGATTTATTAAATTTCGCATATATTTATTTTATTTGAGCTGTATCCTTGTTCTATCACTGTTTGAGATTTATTTGTTATGAAGGCAATTACTCACTACAGTTTGTGAGTTAATTGAATTGAGTTTGGTGATCAAACAATTTGCGGATTAACTAATTTGTGCTATTTTGCTCATTGCATTACATTTTGTATTTTGGCTACAAAGACAATCTAGTGTATACGTGATAAAAAATATCCATTTCATTGTTGTCCTTAAGACTTTCTCTTACAATCCCTGAAATAAAAATATGCCGAATAATATATGTGGTCAGGAGGGAACATTTGACAAGTACGATGTCCATTGTTAGTGGAGGTAAGCATCCTTCGACTATTAGTTTCTTTCATATTCATTTTGAGCAAACGGTGACTTGCTTCCCTTCTTATAAGATTTTCAATACTAAACAAGTTTCTATGGAAATAACAACAGCCGCCACATAAATATTCCTATTCACTCTAATACGCACTGAACATACACGTTAGAGTCGTTTCTCAGCAGCTTGTATGTTAACGAAGGAGAATAGAAAGAATAAGATAAACATGTTATCAGAGGTCGTGGCTGATTTAAGCCATTATTAAATTCGTAGCTTATATTAGAAGTATATTGTCATTGAGCAAATAGGTTTGCCACTTAATCTTATAATGACAGTGAAAGTCTACATTTGCGATTATTACTGTTTGTACGTATACGTGACACGTTTAATTTCACAATCTGCAACACAAAACTCAAAATGGTAAATCACATGACTAGAAGATTCACACTACAACTATCTTATTAACTTAAATTTGGTTTCTTCTTAGCAAATGGTGCAAGACGTAAAATTGCCATAATTGTGGCCTGATAATATCACAGATTAAGGGGTGTTATGGGACGATGACAGAAAAAATTCGCTGTGAAAAGAACGGAACTCTTCGAATGTTTTTCATCAATACAATGACGAATATTAAACGCATTGTATCTCTCCCTCTGAAGGTGTTCGACGGTAAGCGGTCATCAGTAAAAGAAGGAGAGGTACTTGAGATTTATATAATATAAACTTATGTTTAATCCAAGCCCGTTAAGCTGAATGACTTAACTCCACAAATCTTGCACCGCCAGCTCTTATGTTAATCATGTTCATTCATAATATGCAGTAATAGTTAATTTCAACTGCAGTTAATATAAGTAAAAGAGAAAAGGGATGTGTCAATACCGGAGGCTACCCACCCGTCAAAACAAATTACGTTTATGTATTTTAATTGTTGTTAATTGTTTTTCTCACAATAATTGAGAATAACGTGCAACGTTTAAAGAAGAAAAGTGTATTAAACGAGGACGGCTAAAAACATTGGAACAAAGTAGGGGTGGTGGTTCTATCACCTCCTTAAGTTAAATCGGTGAACCGTTCTTTTTTATTTATCTTTTTAAATGTATACATGGAATTAAAACATAGGACAAAAAAATTGACGTTATGTAACCAGGATAGTACAACTTTTCAAGAGAGATACTAGTCGTTTCGTATTGGCTGTTAGCGACCGACTGCAGTAACTTTGTCTTCCTTTTTTGGGTGAGACGCAAACTATAATTCCGTTTTGGATTTACTGACATGTTCTTATGTAGTCAATACAACATATCTTAGTAGCTATAATCTTAAAGTATGGTATATGGCGCTGTTTTAAGTTCCATGTTCAGTGCTGGACATTACATATGATGATATAGGGCGCTGTTGCACTAAATGAACAGCTGGTCAACATGTTGGTTGATATGAATATGATACAACACCAAATATCTACTACACTTCATTATAACTGCCATGTCAGCAGCAATTCTTAACATTAAAACGAAACTAAAACGCATGTTCAAAAACCCAGGTTAGCTATTTATGTAAAGTATTATCACTAATCTATTTGAAACTTCGAAAAACACTTCAGCAAAACGAAATTAAACACAAAGGAAGCTGCGAACAATAGACAACGAATTCAAAGTGCGAATCATAAAAGGGTGCACGCATCATATATTGAACAGTTTATACTTTGATCTGACAGTGAAAAATTAAGATGACTCCGCAAAACGAAAGCAAACGGACAAATGTATTTGGCAAAGTTAATCCGCGAGATGAGCCATCAACGTTTTTCTGTTACGTAACTCGTTTGCTTGACTTGACAAAAGTAAGATTGGGTTTACAATATAACCCTTAAATTATGACATATCCTAGCTTGACAATTATAAACAAATGACGTCGTTTCTCTTGCTACTTTTACTTTTCATGATAAAATTGAATATGCAACAAGCCGCGCAGTGTTTACGCGAGTACCATATGTATGGGTGTTATTATTTTTAAACCTTCATGTGTGTCACTAGCCGGCGTGTTAAGATACACTTCTTGTCTAGTCTACAAGCTAAACACGATTGTCATATTTTTATTTCCTTTAAACATTTTTTAAGCATAAAATAAGGTAAACAAAAAGATTGATATTTCTTCGCTAAATTCTAATTCCAGCCAAAGTCATCGGGATTAAAATGTCTGTACTGTCATAACAGAGCTTTGCAGCTCATAGTATTTTGCGATCAATATATAAATATATATAGACCAAACTATCTCCGAAGTTGATTTGGATAGGGTTGATGTTTAAGCTAGGATTAGTTATGGTTGATGTAAGTCATGTGAGCATCAAATGGCGCCATACGGTTGTGAGCAATCCACAATATGCATACATCATGGGTAGTACCAAAGTTCATGTTTGCTTTTTTATTGATGAACTGATCTCAAGAGTACGTTATCTCTTTTGTTGGCACACCAGTACACTACAAAGTATATCGATAGGTGACTGACATATTGAATGATAAATATCTTTACTGAGTTATCCTTCTAACTCTTAGTCTTTTTATACGCACACAAGTATGCAGCATTTGTCATATTTCAACATATGTGTTTCCATATTTGATGATAGTATCTACTCCAAAAGTATGTATTAACATTACATATGAATAATCTTGCTTTTCATTGAAAGGTATTGTACAGAAACTGACGTTGGGAGTATGTTAACACCTTTATTGGCACATGGACGTAGAGTAATTTGTCTATCGAGCGAACATACAATGATGACTACGTCCACCTATTATTGTTCCTTGTATGTTATAATGTTTTCTTCTTCAACCCCTTTCAATCATGTAGCCAACTGTTATACTGTCATCATTATCTTATCATGGTTTTAAATGGTGTATTTTCTACGTGTTATTAACTTTATCAACACATATTAATTGAAAAGCTTCATAAAACCAGTTGATGTAACTTCACCACTCGTTTCATATCTACCCATATCGGGTGTAGGATTTACAGGCACATTTATCATGTAGGGTCTTGCTACAGTCATCTTACAAAAAGTGTATCGTGAGGCCTAACCATGTCACATGAATTAGAGCCATTATAATTGACAAATCTAACCGTTTACATTCATCAGGACTAGTAGCGCTCTGAAGCTCTTAGTAGGCAATTAATAGACTACCCATCAAGAGATCTATAAAAACAATATTTAAATTAAAGTGAAACTCTTGCAAAGTCAGTTACAATCAAATTTCCTTCCAATATTTTTGCTGGATTTATCCTCGATATTGGATTTGCCTAACATATATTTGTTTCTGTAACGTACTTCCACTCATTTATATTTTACAATATTTCATAACTAAATGAAAAAAAAAAACAGACAAACATAAGTCAGATAGGTAACATGTCCGCCAACAGACAATCGTTTGCGTTTTTTATTTTGTATGATCATTTTGCATATACTCAAATTATATTCAAAATATTGTAATTGAGGAAAATATAGAGGTTGCAGACATATTCATACAAACGCATGTTTTTTTAAGCCATATCAATACGAACAGTAGATACCTTGTAGTCTAATTTACACATGTTAACAAGACGCGAGATACACCGCCTAACATACATATATTTATTTATATGACAGCAATACAGTAGTAAGCAACGAATAAACTTGTATTGCTATTTCTCTTTTCTGAGAAATTCGTTATTAACTAGTAAATTTATTGATTCATATTAGATGCATTTTAAATTCATAGGATAATGTACCAACCAGTGCATCATATCCTATACAAGTGACAATGGACGACAAACATAATCAAATCTAAGAGTACATTTTTATCGAATACTGTTTTCGGAAATACAATAAGCCGATGTCAATAATCAATCAAAAATTCCTATTTTTGGTATTATTAACTTCATTATGTCGCGATTGAGTATCAGCTAAGTATATCAAAGAACGGATAAATAAATTCAAAGCAAGACCTCTGAGCGAACAGATACAGGTGCACAGAAAATGCACATATATTATGCTACGAGTGGTTTCTTAAAGCCATTTGCATAAAGATTGCGTTTTCTTTCCAATGACATGGGGTCACCTGCATTGGTCTATGATAACTTCCTCAATTGTATCGTCGTATAGTTGTCCAATCAGCAGAGATGCGGTCATGATATTTACAAGATAGTGTGCTACCCGTTTCCCTAACCCTCAACCCCCCCCCCCCACGAAAAAGTAGAAATATTATAGATTGTCCGTTCATTATAAAATCTCTAAGCAAATTAGAAAATTATAAATACAAGATATACTGTAAAACATACAAACACGGATCAGTGAAATTATTTTTTTTATTACTAAAAAAATGCGACACAGATGTTTCAATAAAAATTGATAATTGCCATTATCTATGTCAGTTCTTACAATAACTTTCAGTTTTAAGTAAATATAAACTTTGATATCACCCGCAATGTATTAAGTAAGTGGATCACTCACAACGGAATGGCGCCAATTTACATTAACATAGCGGACACTTTAAGAAGGGATTATTGTGATTTTGGTATTTGTTGATGTTTCTATCTAT
>JAIPMN010002373.1:0-25632 GCA_020650975.1 Apostichopus californicus
CCCCCCCCCCCCCAAGAATCAAAGAAGAATGCACCTTAAGCAGAACCTGAGAAGACAGGGTAGTGCGACCTTCTCTTATTTTGTGCCATATTTTTAGCAATGCAAAGATACATTTAATCTCTGGAACAAAACCCTTTTGCTATTCACAAAGTCATTGCCTGTGATTTCTACATTTTGAATGATTGCTTATCTGTCAATGTTCTCTGAACTCAGTGTCGTATTAAAACACAAGAATATATAGCACCCCCCCCCCCTCCAACCCCCACGACTGAATTAACAGTTTGATTTTTGTTAAACACTTGATTTGCATATTATAAACAGTCCATCTGCATTTTATAAACAGCAGTTTTGTGTATCATAAACAGGATGTAAAAAATCTTTTTAGCTCAGCTCTTGTTACACCTTTTCATATTTAATTTACACCTGGGCGTGATGCTGTGTTTCACTACTTAAGGAAACAAAACTGCATTCTTGAGAACAATTACAATTAACAACAAAGAATAACCAGAGAAAATATAAGGGACAAATAAATCAATTTAAAGTTTCTTTGTATTAAAATAGACAACTCGTCAAACTATTAGAAGTTAATCGGTTTAATTAATGATGCATAATATTAATTGGAAGACTAGCAACGAAGAAATAATAATGACACTGAGTTAAAAGTAATGTGTTGAAAAGTAATTTATAAATACAGCAACTCTTTTACTACAACAACAAAAGTAGAAGAAAGTTAAAGAACAAAACAAAAGATCATAATGTTGGAAGACAGACCAGTTTGGCTTCTAGCATTCTGCATAATTTAAGTCACAACTGAACAGGTACCAAACAACATTGCAGGAGACGGCGATGGTGCCAGCACCGAATAACAGGCAGGGAGTTGAAGATTTCAAAGGTAGGGATGGAAAATATTAACCATGATCAAACATTTCACTTTAAATGAGCAGGAAGGGGGGGGGTTGGAGAGAGTTGGTTATAATCAGTTTTGCCAAATTGCCTGCTAAGGGTTGAGGAGGGGGGCAGGGTGGAGATTTTCTGGTAGGAATTCTTGTCATCTTCTTTCGTTCTCTGCAATATTAAACAAAACCTTAAATTGGAATGATTCCGGAATAAATTAGTTTTGGCAGTGAAGTAATTAGTCCAAGACACCCCAAACTGGAGAAAGGACACGATCCAACCAAACAATTGAAATTTAAGACCTACTGACATCAGCAGGTTTGTAAATATTATTTCCTGATAATCAGAAAATATCTTGGTCTCCCTGCCCCCCCCCCCTCCCTTTGTGAGACATATCACTAAATCATGCATTGGATAAACTGTTCTAAACTCTTTTCTTGTTCAAGAGAATTATCCTCCCTCATACCATTCCCTCTTATCTTACCCCTCCTCAACCATCCCCTCCCCCAAACAGCCCCTCCCCCAGTCCCCCTGATGACAAAAAAAATTACATTAGTAGAGCTGCACAATTGTATATACAGCAATGTTTTGCCACATGTAAAAATCCAGTCTTGTTTTAAGCCATCTTTGCTTCTTAAAAATAATTCTTTTTGAATAATAATTATGGTTCAATATTTTGTTTGTTTATGAATCCTTGGTTTGCCTTCTTCCAACAATGTAAAATATCAAAACAACATTAACAGTCACAATAACCTTGATAAAAAGGAACTTTTTACATAAAAAACAAAGAGCAACATCAACATCCAAAAATATCTTGGCTTTTCATATCAACAGAAAAATAATCTGTACTTTAAATTTAAAGCACTTGAAAAGTGAACAAATAACCCCCCCAAAAAACAGAACAAACAAACAACAAATTAGTGCTATTTGAAAGAAGCATTTTGAGCGGGAAATAACACTGTAGAAGAAAAATATATAATAAATAATTCTTTTAATGCCCTTTAGTAGTCGAACAAAACCTTGCTGTCAATTACCGTGCAGTTGTCATGTCAATCATCACACAAGGACCTGACCAAAGTATCCCCAATGCTACATGGCTTTAACACAGTTCAAACTTTAATACTTGGAATGGCAGTATTCTGAACAGTACTTTTGGTGGGAGTAAAGAAAAAAGTGTTGGAAACGAGGAGGGTGACGGAGGGGTCACGCTCTTACTAAGACTTACAATAACAAAGAAGAGGCTCAAAAGTTTCCTAGAACCATACATGCATCTGATTGTCTGAATACAAATGGACTTTTATCAATTTCATTCATGAAATTATAAGAATCTTGCAATTTTTAATTTTATCACACACCTTTTTGATTCTTATGGTTTTTAGCACTGGAAGAGGTGACAGTGGTGGATTGGGCGTGGGAGCGGTTTCAGAAAATTCTGTTTCACATCTAACAAAACGGGAAAGAAATTTGTATCTTTCCTTCTGTAATGATTCATTCACTTCATATCACGATTTAATATCAACAAAATTAATCAATTCAAAATGTTACGATAGTGTAATTATGATGACAACCGTTGTAGTAACGATGATGTAAATTAGCTTCAATGTCTTTTTTTTTTTTCCCTTAATATATGAACACAAATGCAAATCGCCCTGCTCTTGTCCTTAACCTCCTACCCACACGCTCACAAAAGAAAAATGGCAGTCAAATATTCACACACAATAATGTAACACATTACAATATCTTTTACAGCAAATCAAAGGATCAGAATCTTAATAGGAAACTATTGACATTCTAAAATGTTCAGAAAATATGATATTGGAAAGACATATATGTCGATGCTTTGAAATTATAGGACAGACAGTATTAAAGACGTATAAAGCAAACCTTTATGGATTGCATCAAAAATTTCAAAGGCACTCTTGTAAAGGTTATGAAAGTTCTTTTGCAATGTTAAATGTTGGGGTCAATACTTGATTACCTGTAACATGCAGAGGCACAACCACCTTTTTTTCGGGAGAAGGGGGGGGGGGCTAAGATGTGACGTCATTCAGAGGGGAGTCTATGAGGAGGCGTGTTCTAGATAATTTTTGTAAAAAATGGAGGGTACTTAGATATGTAAAATGGTGAAATATTTTGCAACATTTGAACCAATGTTGATGAATTTTTGACTGTTTAGGTCGATTCCCATATACGTGTTATATATTTATGTACTGCACACTAGGATTATTGAAATATTCTGTCTACCAGAGGGGGTGGGGGAGGGGAGGGGGAGGGGTGTGCTGAGCCCTGCGGATAAGGCATGAAGTGCAGGTGGTTGCTTCCCTGGTAACATGAACATACAGTTAGATAAGTTTAAAAAAGTTTTGAAATAACAGATTTAGTTTAAATGATATATAAAGTACAAGATTTAAGAATTTAAAGGCACTCTCACAGGAAACAAAATCTTACCCTTTATTACCAGAAAACTGTTAAGTTCTCATTGCCATTAACTGCACTAGTATCTACCACAAATATGTCTTTGTTTCTTAATACAAAGATATATATATATCGTAAATTATGAGCTGCAAAATAATTATGCATAATTACTTTTTTTTGGTCAAGACACTTATAAATTATTACTGCCATGCTAAATTCTTACCTATTAGAAAAGGAAATGGTTATATCAATGACTTTATGTTGATTTGCTATGATCTGTTGATATACAATACAGCACCACTAAAGGAAAGCCAAAAGATACCTAAAAACTGGTACTTTAGTCCACCAAAATACACTAGAAACTGTAAATTCAGGCATGAAATTAAAAGTTTTTACAACCTTATGCAGTACAAAAAAGACAAGTTTTTTGTTGACAAGTATTGACAAGTAAAAAAGGAACATAATCTTATAATCATGGGTTTTAGTTTCATCGAATTCCAACATGCCATTTTTGATATATGTTTATTTGAATTTTATACGTTTTGTATCAAAAGTGAACTCTAAGCAAACAAGTGTGACATCACAGATGCAAAAACCAAAATCTTATTTTTCATCAAACTGTCATTTTGAGTTTTTATACTTGAACCGACTGATGATACTATGTACTGCAATATAACATCATAAGTAACATCCAATTACTAATTCATATTTGAACACATTCTATACAGTGCGAGAAATATGAAACACTTGCTGAATAGGGGAGGTGCTCACAACACAAAATATAAAATTAATAACCAAAACCTAGAACAGTTAATTAAAAAATTAATTAAAAGTAATTTACAAACCCCACAGCATGATCGCCTAAATTTTTTGACAGTACCATATAAAATAACCCCAAGTAGTAAATATACACCCTCCTTAGCAACCTGTAGCTTTAGGCTTTGGCAGCTCAGACAGATTTGTGGTTTCCAATTAACATAGCAGGTCCAACAAGTCACCCCCTAAAATAACAGATATGTGAGGCTATTTGTTTTGTCAGCTTCACAAAATATACTGCAATCAGCTAAGTAAATAAACCAATAATGAGATTCAACCATAAGGAACATTTTCCAGGGGTAGACGAAGTCACCATAGCAACTTCATATTTGAGAACAAAACTCTCACTGGCTGGTACAGTAAATTGTGCATGCATTATGACATAGCCTGCCACACAAAGATAGGAACACTTTGAACACAAAATAGTTTGTAAACGATTTGCTGCATTTGTGCTAACTCATAGAGAAAGTTTCAACTCTTAGCCTAAGCTTGAAACCCTTAGCCTAACCTTAAAACAGTTTTTTTTGTCAGAAGGTGAAGTGAACTGAGGGCTAGCCTAGTTGCATATTTGCCCATGTTTGCACCTTTTTTTGTTCATAACAAACTACAAACTTACCTTTGTCTACTCAATATTAAACGGTACTGATCTCTAAACCACAAAGGCAACTTTCTGTGTGGTATACTTGCCAAAATAGAAAAGCTTAAGATTTTTACACAGCCTTAGGCATCGATGTTGGCAACTTGTTAACAATTAGATTTGAGTTAAGTAAACTTTCATAACAAACATATTAGCTAACTGTTAACACGAAATAGCAACAAAGCAATGGTACATGCTAACTTTTTTCAAGTAAAAGTTTGTTGAGATGAGTTTTTGACCTCTGCTGATCCTTGACCCCCACTAAAACAATAAGGACCTTCTAACTCATTATGCCAAAGCTGTATGCCAACTTGGCACTTACCACATTTTTCAATATTCCCTTCTTTGATCCTTCAGTTGACTTCAAGTGACCTTTGACTTCCACCGCAATGTGTAGGCACATCATAAGTTCAGCATACTATGTGCACATGCACACATTCTGCAGGCCGTAGGCATCCACAATTCGACCATAGCTGACCTTCAATCGACAGAAACAAAACAAATATAGGAACCATTAAGTCATTATATGAACATGCAACATGTCAAGAATGACATTTGTCATCAACTCAACAAAGGAAGACTTTGAACTATTTCTCCAATTTAATTGTAAAATCCATGCACTTGTCTTACAGGTAGCTTCTAACTTTGAAAAAACAAAGGAACTATAACTTCAGCAAAAGGAAAGACTTCACAGAATTAAATATTTCAGTTATTTAAGTAGGTTTTCCATACTTGACAAACTCATTCACTCTGAAGATTCTGCAATCATCGTTGGTGGCAGTTCATGCACATAATAACAAGAGGAGATGCTGTTCCATAGTACAGAGACCTCTTAAGTTCACTATCAGAAATGTCTCGTAACATGTAGGCAATTCACAGTTTGTTGTTGTTGGGGGGTTTTTTCCTTTTCTTTTTTTTTTCTTACTTTGGGTTTTTTGTGATTAATAACAATATGATCTGAGCCAGAAAATCATTAACTTACTCAATTAAGTTCCTGCATGTTATCTTAAATTTGTTATTCTGTCTTTCCATTTTCCCAATAAACCACTGTTCGCCAATATAAGTTTCGAAAGGTACAGTCGATGTAAGCATTTGCAAGCCATTATTCAGATGTAGCAACTTTGTGCTAGCTACTTAACTCAAAGGATCTCACGAGAAAAGAAATTTTTGCACATCTGTACCCATTCAAAATTTCAGTGTTTCTTGTGAGTTGCAAAATCAGGCAAAATACCCCTCCCCCAAAACCCCACCCCCCTTGCAATCTTTAGTTCATCCCACCCACAGCCAGACTTCTTATTAACACATAGAAAAAATCAGGCTTCAACTCGATATAATAAATTAAGTAATAGAGCGACGCATTCCCCTTACCAAATTCCTTATTGAGACTCATGTGATTTTGTCGGAGAGCCTTTCTTCTGAGTGTAGGTTGTGGCTTTCAGCTTCCGATGCAATCGACGATGGCTCGTTAAACCGGACAGAGTCGGTGAGGAGTACATGCATACTTGGCACTTGAACTCCATCACATAGTTGTGTTGATCCAGATGATACTCCCCATCTTCACTGGAGTTTGTCATGAACGCGCAGAGGCTGCAACGGAATAGGTTGTCGTCGTCGACACCCACTAGATGGATGCGTGTATGATCTCGTAGGGATAATATATCCGTTTGAATCTGGCCACATTGAAGACAAGTCAAGGAAACTTTGTGTTTGATATGTTTGCCTTTGTGTTTCTGCAAGGCATCCAGGGACTTGGTCTCGTAAGGGCAGTGCTCGCATGCGTAAGTCTCATCGCTGTTGTGTGTCTCCAAGTGGGCTTTCAACTGGTCATTGCTGGTGATAAATCCACATTGCGGACATTGTACAGATAAGTCCATGGTCATCTGATTCTGCACCTGGGTGACATCTTTCTGTTCCTCCTTAAACGCCACCACGTTGATATGTTCGGTCAACATGTGATTCATCAACGTGTTGTTGTCCTCGGCAAAGAATCCGCAAGCATCGCACCTATGCTGCTCAAATATGGCCTCCTTGTTAAGAGTGGCTGTTGAGATATTTTCCCACCAGTTGGCAGCACACCCAGCACGGTCTTTTGGTTCTGATGTTGCTTCCTCCTTCTCCTCACAAGCTTGCTTGTTGTGTGTCTCTGCACGATGATCTTTCAGGATCTTGTCGTTAGCAAACGTTAAGCCGCAATCATCGCACATGACAATGTTGGGTGAAAGATCATGTTCCTTCATGTGTTCTTGGAACTTCCCTTCCTGCAACGTACAGAACGAGCACATTGAGCATGCCAGAAGTTCCACACTGTGCGATTTATAATGACGTTTCAGATGGTGCTTGTAGGCGGTGGAGTAGACACATAGCTCACAGGTGAACGGCCTTCGCTGCTCGTGGACTGTTTGGATGTGGCGTACAATGAAGCGTCTTTCGATGGTTTGGTAACTACACTGGTCGCAGTTCAGCAGAGTCTTACAATGTTTTCTCATATGCCTCTTCATCTCTTCCAGAGCAAGTGTTTGAAACATGCAAATCTTACATAGTAACTTTTCAGATTTGCGGCCACTTTGTAACGAACTTTCAAATAAATGCTTCTTAAGTTGCTTGCCTTTGGACGGACTCCCAAGCTTCTTTTTCTGTGACACGACGGGACTTCCAGAATCCTCTGTGAGTTGTGATGGCCCATAATCACTTTCATTCATGTTGGCGACCTCGTGAGGAGAAAGTTTGACATCTGGAAGCAGCAAAGAATGGTTATTACTGGACATATGACCATTTCCACTACCTTGTGATCTTTCCAAAACAGAATCCACTACCAAAGGCAACTGCTCCTCTGGGTGGATGATGAGAGCTGCTTCTCCTCTCGGATTAACTTTCCTCTTCTTGGTACTCCCTCTTCCAGAATTATTTGAGAATGTCTTCATCCCTTCTTCGTAGATTTGTTTGTGCATTTCCAAATGCTGGATGAGCGCATCCCTACCTTTGAATAACTGTAGGCAAAGATTACATTGATACTGCTCTCCCGTACCTGACATCTTTACATATAGACGGGTGTCAGAAGACCCTACGGTAGATAACATATCCAATTCTACCATATCAGGAGACTTACTAGTATCCACAACCTGCAATTTGCTACCTTTGGAGCCACATTTTGTTTTGCGTCGCTTCTTTATGTGTCTTTTTTGAAAATGCAACAGAGCTTTCCAAAATGTCCTAACACTCTCATCACACAATTTACACTGGATGTCTTTCGGACGGCGCACAAAGTAATGGAACACATTTGCAACTTGTTGCCTTTTGGACTCTATTTTAAATTTCTTCAACACTCTCTTCCAATAGAACCCAAGTGCATATTCAGATGTCCGATTGGCCACTCTAGCCTTCTTCTTTCTGGCTTTGTTAAGCCTGATAAGATGCTTAGCATCCTTTGAAACCCTTTTGAGCTTCACTTGTTGCTTTTGAACTACAGTACTTTCTGGTATGGGACTCATCTTCATATTTGTACCAGCCACAAGACTGCGAGTCCCATTTTCCTGCCAACTTGACATGAAATCAACATCTTTTTGGTCAACCATTGGATCATGATCAAGAAGGTAATCCCTCCTGGCTTGCTCTCTTAAGGAGTATGGTTTTGTCTTCCTACTTCGACCTGATTTCTTAACAGTTTCTGCTGATAGACATTTACCAGTATAGCCTTCCTGTAGAAGGTTGGCATCGACTTTACTTGAGATCTCTTTACTAATACTGCTTCCTTTGTTATCCTCCTTGGCAATTTCTATTTGGGAATGCTTGTTCTGCGTGTGCTGCAGAAGGTCTGAGAAACTTGAAAATGTAAGTGGGCACGTTCTACACTGGAATAAGCCTTTACGATGCTTCTTCAAGAGCGGAGAATGTTGCTTCAAGTGACCATATAGAGACAAAGGTCTCTTAAAAGTCTTAGAGCAATATTCACAGGAAAAATTTCCAGTTTGGGCAATCAAACTCTGTCTCTTGCCACCAGACGATTTACGCCTCCTGCCCTTGGGAGTGCTGCGAAGGTTATCTTCTGTACCTTGATTGTTACCACGATACACTTTGCTTCTGTGATTCCGGATTCCCATTCTATTCGCCAGTTTTGTGCAAAGATGATTCAACTTTAATCGCTGTTGTTCCTCAGATGAACTCGTAGTTACAGATTCGGCTGATTTGGGCAGTTGATCAGACCCACTTGTTGATGGTAATAAATCAGTCGAAGAAGCATTACCTTGACTCAACATTAACCTTTCTTCTAAAATGGAACCAGCTGGTTGATAAGGTATAAAATAAACTCTATCCTCACCGGTAGACACCAAGTTCCTTTGGTTGTCATACAAATTTGGTCTGCTTCTTCTTCTCTGAGGAGATGCATTCCTTGCCGTTCTGGAAGACTTCTTTGGACTACGCACATGACGAGGAGTTTGTGGCACTCTGGGAATTGTGACATTTGACGAAGGGGCTGCCAATTCAACCAATGAAGCAGGTAGGACTGTCTGGTGTAGTTGGCTGTTGCCATCCACGACTTGAAGTAGCTGTGGAGAATATGAACCTTGATCGTTGTTAATCATCACTAGATGAGGAGTTTCACCTTTCTGTTTCCTTGTGGCATGCCTTGGACTGCTTCCATTTGACTGAGATGGCTGGCGATGATGACGATGATGTTCTGGCTTCATTTCCAGACGGTGGTAAGGAGAATGCCGCACCCTGCTACTTCCACTATGTTTCTTAGAAACATGTGTTGTGGTAAGGTGTGCCATCATACATGACTTTTCAGTTGAGGCATACTTACAGTAACGGCAAGTTAATAACTCAATGTTGACATCAGTTCCACTAACCTTCTGCTGGAAAGTGTGATTAGAGAGAAATTGGAGCACTCTCATGTGATTGGCCTGAAAATCATCTTGTTCATCCTTCGGAGATTCTTTAGGGGGATTAACAACTGTCTCCACGTTGTTCTGACTCTTCAACACCCAGTGAATTTTATTTTCATTTTCGTGTCGTCCTAATGGCGTGGGTTTTGTCAAATCCAATACAAAGTCAGGTGATTCACTACCAGTCTCTCGTCTGATTGATCTATCCCTTGAACTGGACACTGACAGATCTAAGGCCCCAATAGAATCAGTTTTGTTAGGAAAAGTCTCCTCAATTCCTCTCTGGCCAACATTTGGCGATCTTTTGAGTGATAAATCCAGAGCCTCATCATTCATAGTTGTTGAATGTTGGAAGCTGTGTAGTTGTCCCTGATACATCAGTGAAGCCCTCGAGGTTTCTGTCAGTGATAGCGCCGCCATGAACTGCTGGCTGTCTGTAGTAAGTGGGCCGTACTGCTTAGATAGTCTATCAACAATACTTTTCAAACTTTTCTTGCTTTTTGTCGATTGAAGACTTTTCATCATTAGCCCAGGTGTAATTAAAGTTTCTGTTCTGTCTTCAGATAGTATGCTGATCGGATTGGCAATTGGTTGGTCAATGAGGTGAGATGATTCTTCAGATATTGTTATCTGGCCATTGTTGTTGTTTGATGAAATCTCCATCCCATCAGTAAGTCACACTAACAATCTTCCTGAAATGACAAAAAAAAAACAATTTGATGAAACCAGAGTGATGACCCTACCAATGGTTATACTTGCCATACAAGAAAATCCAATTCCATCCGAAGCCAAAAACTAACCTACTGTACTTTTACTGCGAGTTCTTGCTTTGGATTTGTTATAGTTGTCAATCTGAAGCCCAACAGGCTCAGTAAACTCCATGCCAAAGGGTGCATCCACATACCAAGTACAGTATGACAATCATCCATCATATCACTTTTGAGTTTTCTTGTTTTGCTACTGATCTTTGACCTTCAAATATCAGAAAGTCAACAGGCTTAGTGATTCACTGCCAAATCTAACAAATACACCATTTACTGAAATGCTGTCCACTATCATTTTCAAATTTTTACCGCACAAAAACTGTGGAAGTTCTGCTACTTACTGAGGTGAATCTAAATACTACGTATGAATTTCATCTATAGTCTTTACTTTTGATATGATTGCATTTACAAGCTTCTCATGTTTTGCACTCTGATAACCTTTGACCTCCAAACAAAATCAATATATTTCATGAACTTATGGAGGTTCATCCAGATGGGAAGTACAGTATGAACTTCATTCAAGCTTTTCTTTGGTAGATATTGTGTAGGATTCAAACTTTGATCTGTGTTGATCTCTGTCAACATTCTTCCTCGACAGAAAACAGTAGGGTTCTTGTGCTGACTAAGTTACATCCACACATTTATTATGAAGTTAATCAAAGTTTGAAATTTGATGTGATTAACAGATTTTGACTGTTGCTGACCTCAAATGAACTGTGCCCTACAAAAACCAATGGCGACCTTGTACACACTAAAGTGGATGCAACTGTTCAGTGTAAGGTTCATACAAAGTTCAGGTTTGGAGTTATCAGGTTTACCAGACTTTAACCACTGGTGACTTAAATGACCTTTGACCTCCACAAAAAACAACAATCATTCACATAGTAAAATAATATTTCTACTAAGGCTGTATTCGATGAAATTCTAGATATAGATCATTGACAGCTAAGCAAACATTCCAAATTTGAAAAGGATCAACATACGAAGCTTTAAGTAAATCCTAGCTTCACTTTTGGACATGTTTATAAAGTTTTCAGAAAATTTGACCTGTTGACCTCCACAGCAAACAATGAGTTAGTCCTACCCAATACAGTGCATCCACATACCAAATATGAAGTTCATACACCTTGGGGTTTTTGAGTTATCATGTTTACAAGGGTTGACCTCAAATGAATTTTGACCCCCACAGAAAACAATAGGGTTCTTCTACTCAATAAGGTACATCCATGGAGTACATATGGAGTTCATTCAACTTATATGTTAGTTAATACATTTACAAGGTTTCTGGACTTTGACATCTGTTGACCACAAATGATCTATGACCTCCACAGAAAACAAGGTTTTTCTACCCAAGAAGGTTCATCCACGTACCAACTATGAAAATCACCCACTGAGTGATTGTGTTTACAAGCCAAGCTTCACACACACGCATGCATACACAAGCATACACGCACACATGACTTCACCATCGCATAGTTTACTTTTGCCTCTGGCAAGGAATACAAAACTAAAACAAACAACAGCTACATAGTAGATAATTACATTATAAACTTAATTTAACACCAGTCCTGTTTAACACATTAATCATTTTCCACATCCTTCAGTAATTATATTTCCATGCTTCCCTTTGATCTCCAACTGGGTACAGTACTGCACCACTGTATGAATAATTAAATTTTATTACTGTAGTCTCAGAATTTGCTGAAACTAGCAAGTCAAATAATAGTGTCAGTCATGCTCAATCTTCAACAAGCATTTCATGGCAGCCATCAAAATCATTTGCATTCTACTCACGCATGTATTTATATATTGTTTGTTATCTAATTTGAACACTTTCGACAGTAGGGCTGGGTAAATCATTTTGAATTTACCATCCCTAAAGTAACAAAACATGCCTATTGGAAACCTTTGAACAATTCTCTAACTTGCTTTCAACTTTGAGGGAATGCTGACTGTTATTGACAAGTCACAGTTGTTCAGGACACATACTTGAATGTAATATACAGACATAACAGCCGGTCTATCTTTAAATGCGACAAGGCTGAAACTTGAAACAACCATTTGGTTGTTGTTACAATTCCATTAAGTTCTCAGTCAACACTAGCCACTCGGTAGTGTTGGGGTACAGTAGCTATAAGGACTTGCATACACATGATGCATGTACATTTAGTATATCACATAGCTTTACCTGTACATACATAACTGCATGGGATTATCATCTTGTGAGAAGCACCACAAACTGATGATGAATGAAACAGATTCTTGTGTGCATAATTACAGATCAATGGTTCTTGTAAATGACCGTTTTAACTTTATCTACAACGGTACACTCCAAAATGTAAACAGTTTACACAGGCTTTGAAAGGATTAAAGGAAATATGCAGCAGCATGAATGGTTCCACAACAATGATATGTTTTATTGCATATATATGCATCATGAACAGTTAGTATGAATAATGTGCAGATATGTTAATGTTATTATAATATGGAACATATGCACAGACGAATGTATAACCCAGCTGCTATTCATACATTCTACTGTATGGTACAACAGGAAACACCAATTGATGTCAGTGACCAGGAACGAGACCAACAGGGCTGGCTTCTAAATTACGTTCTTACTATGGATCTTACTATCTGTTTTAGGCTTTTACATTAATTGTCTTACTGTACTACAGTATAGTTTCTCATAAATTTATATTTAAACATTGACTATAATTTAATCTATTTTACTATTTACATACTTCTGAAATTGTTTTGGACTATATGCATTTTAGTTTGTAGTATCGTTTAGTACTGGCATGTTTTTATTTATATTGTTGCTTTTGGCTTTTACATTTTTTTGCCTTATTGGTTCTATATCTTTAATATTTTGGTTTTTGTTAAGTACTATTTGTTTTTAGGTTTTAAATTTTTAAAGCGCTTTGAGCAGCGTTGCAGATTATGCGCTGTATATATATTACTTATTATTATTATTATTATTATTATCTTGTAGGCCATAATGGATTTTTTGTTACCCAATCAGAGGGTTGCTAGGTTCTGTGGCCTGCATTGTATACAGTACATGTCTTGAACCTGCTACCGGATCACACCAAAATTGCCCGAGGGACGCAGTTTGCCAGTTTGCTTTCTTTTTCATCAAAATTGATCTTGTGCCCTACTGTCGCCCTTTAACTGTACCAGGTGCTGTAGTAATAGCAATATTTAATTACTTCCAGAGCAAATGTTTCCCAACCATAGATATAGTTGCCTTTATATCTAAATTATCTAAATGTCCAAGTGAACTATGGGGTAACAGTCTAAGAACTGACAATATCAAAGAATCACTTCAAACAAGATATTTAAACATTAAGGTGATGTACACATACATCAATTTTGAGAATTGAGAATCCAACACTGGAACCCTTGCTATGAATAATGCATCCTTTAAAATAGTCACAATGCCCTCCAAACCCCCTTCCCTCCTATCCCCCCCCCCCCATCAGGCCAAGGAAGGATGGAGTGAAGGTGTTCCCTAGGGCCTAGTAAATTAGTAGTACTATAGTAATAATCTGAAGATAAGAGTACTGTTAATATTGACCAGAAAGTCAACAAGCTTAAGCCTTGCCATTGTCTAATGATGCCTTCCAAAGCAAACAAGTTTTTCAACTTTTGACCAAAAAAAGAAACGGTTGTTGTACTAGCTAAGGTGGGCCCACTGGTTCAGTATGAAGTTCATCCGAGCTTTCTTTTGGAGGTATCATGTTTACAAAGTTTTCTGACCTTAACCTCTCGTCTTCTAATAACCTTGCACCTCTAAAGAAAACAATAGATTTGTGTGAAATTCATTAATGTGTCATATAAGGTTTTCAGATTTCGACCTCTGTTGACCTCAAATGATTTGACCTCCACAAAAAAAAGAATACGATCCTCCTACTAACTAGGGTGGATCTAAATATGAGGTATGAAGTTCATCCAACCCTTACCTAAATTGCAGTGATAATTTTTCCACGGTTTTCAGATTTTTCAACTCCAATGATCAATGAAGTCCCCAGAAATCAAGATGACCCTAGTTATGACTATGGTGGATTCATAAAGAGCTAGAATGGATTACATCAATGTTTTACTGTTGAGTTGTTATATCAAAAATTTCAGACTTCGACCTCTCTTGATCTCAGTTCACATTTGACTTCCACAAAAAACAATAGGACTCTTCTTCTCACTAATGTGGGTATCTACTATCTACACACACCATGTATGATGTTAAGTGAAGTGTTGCTTTTCGAGTCACTGAGTTTACAAAGTCACAGAATCTGGACTCTGTTGACCTCGAGTATAACCTTTGACATCCACAGTAAACAATAGGGATCTTGCACTGACTGTGTGGATACACATCATAACAATTATGATGTTCACTTTTAAAGTGATTTATGCTCACATTTCAGACTTCGCCCTCAGTTGATCTCAAATGACCTTTTTCCTCTAGATACTAAACCAAACCCCATGTATGCAAAGTTTATCCAAGCTTTGCTTTTAAAGCTATTGTGTTCACATAAAGTCAGACTTTGCCCTCCGTTGATCTTAAATGACCTTTGTCCTCTACTAAAACCAAACCACATGTATATAAAGTTTATACAAGCTTTGCTTTCAAAGTTATTGTGTTCACATTTCAGACTTTGCCCTCCGTTGATCTTAAATGACCTTTGTCCTCTACAAAAACCAACAGAATTCCTGGACGTACTAAGGTAGATCTACATACCACTTTTGAAGTTAACCCAAAATGTTTCTTGAGTTAAAGTGTTTAAAAGCCAAGGCATTACACACTAGCATGTACCCACACACACACACATATCACCAGTGCATAGATATCTCAAAACTAACTGGTTTGGGTATTTACCTGTCTCAGGACCATTCATACGCATTCTGATCTACCTAGTACTATAGCCTACCAAGTGGTAACTTTCTTGAAGTTCTGCATCCCCAGTGACCCTCTATATGGTCACCGCTCTACAGATTTTTTATTAAAATGGAATCACATATCAACTAACTTATGACTTGCCACTGACTGATACTATGCTCTGATAGCTCAATCCCAATATTTAATATTTACAGAAGTGCTACACAATGTTATCCATTCTACATGTGGAAATCATACAACTTAAAAAGGATTTTCTGGAGGCTGAGGTCGATTGCATAGCAAACTTGCTGAATTTTTTTGGAAGTTTTTGACGAAAACCACATTCTCATCATAGCATTTTGGATTGCAAAGATAAGAATTTTTCAAAATTTGTGATATTTTGTAAAATGCATCTGGCAACAGCACAATGGATGATGTCATCAGTGGACTTCATCTGAAAATGAATTTTTTTCAATCATTTATCCACAGGTAGAGGAATAGAGTATTTCTACAAAACAGATCAATTTTGAAGAAATTCTTTGTACTGAGAACTTTGAACGCTAAGCAAACATTCCAAATATATCAAGTTTCAAGATGATCATAATGGCGTAAGTAAAGCTGCTGAGGAGCATTTGCCCAGATGACATCACAGGCCCCCACCCCTGTGATCCAACTTCTTGTAGTAGTGGAAGGTTTAGCCAGACAAAATAGGTTTCATTCAATCAACCATATCTCAAGATAGGGGCAAGATGTCGAGATGGGGGTCTCCAACTTCAGAAGTGTGGAATATTTGTTTCCTTCAATTGATAAAAGTTTTACATTGTTTGTCACCAAAAAAATCCTATCTTTAAAGTGTGTTCAAGTGTGACCTGTGTTTAAAGCTGCTATTTTGATCTGGTTTTAGAAGTTCCTCTTTTGAAACCCAAATTCCAAATAACAATGAAATTCATTAGCTTGAGTATGTACGTAAGCCTCCTTTTCAAATTCATAATTTGAAGCTTTTCAACTTGTCTGTTTCCATGTGACTGTATCATGATAGTGTGATAATTACCCTCCAACAGGTTTAAAACTTTAGCCATAAACAGAAACTCAAATCGAGCATTCATATTATGGCGACTTTTAGAAGAGAAAAATAAAACATGTGTACACATTATTGCTGAAAAGTTGAACACCTGAAGACAGTTTTGATTATGTTTGCATAGCACTTTGTTTACTTTACACGCAATACTAAAAGACCTATTCCCTGAAACTTGAAGGAATGTACTAGAACACATAGAGCTGTCTGAGACCCTGAGTTAGATTGAGGTGTATTCAATGATGCGTGAATTTTTACTCTACATGTTTTACAGCTCCTTCTTGATAAAAAAAAAGCACAAACTGCAGCTTTAAAGGTTAAATTTGAGTATTCTAAACAAGTGCTAAAAACTTGTCAAAGGTATTTTCCTTATGACTCTGATACTCCATACAGTATTATTTCCAGACAAAGAAGAGATTTTCAATCAGACTTAAACAAGTCTAAGTGAGGCAAATTACTTTGGCAGTGGCAGGAAAATCTGTGTTAAAATCGGTGTTTCCGTGACCATTATTTGACTCCTTAGCATATTTGCGGGCAATAACTTTTAATTACTTTTAGGTTTTCTTAAGTTTAGTATTTTTATATTCCTGGTATTGGTTCTTTTGTACAGTGCTCTTGAGCATGTTTTATTTCATGATAACAGCACTTTAATATATGGTATTTATATGGTATTTATAACTGATGACGTTTAAGTTGCTGCAAAAACTACCCCTAATACTACCGTATATTCTTTCACACAGATCCGAATGCAATTGTCACACTGAAAGGCCAAGTTAAAAAATGCAGTTCCCTGCAAAAAATATTGTATATATTCCTTTATTGCCAAAACTGATGTTTATCTGTTGCAAATTAGCAAATAATCACTGAATATAAACAAAAGGTCTCAATAGTACAAATATGTAGTTCTTTGAAGCTCGCAAGAGCTGCTGTGTATATACCCTGTACACATGTTCTATGTAACTATGACTACTCATACAAGGCAGGCCGTCAACTGTGAAGGTAAGTGTTATACTGTAGCCAGACAAAACAGGATGTTTGTTAACCAACCGTCTAAAACTTTACGATAAGTTCTAAAGTGCTATCCACTATTCCACTTGTTCTATTCAGGCGAGCGGTCCGCAAACTTGTCAGCCCGCGACCATGCAGGATCTTCCATGAGGTCTGAGCCACAACTCACCAGATCTCTCCCCTCCCCCTCCCCCCATGCCCTCCCCCTCCCCCATGCCCTCCCCCTACCCCATACCCTCCCCCAAGTTTTGCTTTCCTTTTTTATTTTCACACTTTCATGGTGAGAGCAAGTGCAAATTGCTACTTATTTCAATGCATAAAAAAACCAAGACTACAGCAACAACATTTGTCAAGTTTTACCATTAGTACCACCACAGAAATATGAAAAGCATTACAGAGGATATTCTGTTGGATGAAAGTTGATTTCTTAATCCAAATGCTTATAATTTTCTGCATCTTCAGGTCACAGCCATCCTTAGAACAAGTTTGTATCTTGAAAGATATGAATCTTTCAAACTTAATAGCATTACTGTATGTGAATGTCTGGCCACAGCAGTGGCATATGATGTTGCCGAGGCAATTTCAGCCAAAAATGTTTTTGGTTTACTTTTATCTTATGTCCTGTACAGTAACTGAGTGAAATACGTATCTTCTAATACTGTGCATTTTGATGAAATTCTAAATTGCAGTGAACATTGACAGCTAGGGAAACATTGCAATTGTAATTTCATGGATATTATATCAAACAAGCCCATGTAACAAAAGGAAAATTAGAGCCTTTACCGAACATTTAAATTTGTGCTGAAGTGACAGACCACCTACTGTGATCAACCCCAAGGAGGAATGGAGAGGTTTTATCCAGTCAAAACAGGTTACATATTGCAATCAACTATAGCTTGAGTTTGGGACAAGATATTGAGATGGGGGTTTCAGCTAGCAGGGTGGAACACTTTTTTGTTTCATATTAGGGTCACATTGTCTACCACAGGATAATTACTTTTAACAATTAAAGCTCTAGAGCTTCTGTTTATCATAATTAATAGACTTACTCAAGTCTCTCATGTCTAGTACTGTATATGTGAAGAAACACTTAAATTAAGGTTTATGCATTTGGTTGGCTATTTTTATCATATCTATGACATATTACTCAAAACAAGATGGCAATTATTAGGCTAAGATAGTCTGCTAGATTTTCCTTGCAAAAACATGTTTTAAGTATATAATTAATCACATACAAGATACATGTGAGATTGTGAGAACCAAGTTTGATAGAAAACCAACATGTTTGAGAACATTAAATGTAAACAAACAAGGTTCTTCAACTTGGTGGATCCACATACCAAGTATGAAATTTTAGGTTTCTCAGACAATATTGAACACTATGGGTCTTGGACTTAATGAGGTGGATCCACATGCCACGTAAGAACTTCATCCAAGCTTTACTTCTGGAGCTATTGTGCTTACAAGGTCTTCATACTTCATGTATGTACAGGGGCGTATCCAGGATTTTCTAACCCGGGGGGCGCGAAGTACTATCTAAGCGGAGCGCCACCATCGGTTGGCGCTCCGCGTACAAGAAAATTTCTAGTTTTGATACCCCCCAGATCATCGGAAATGGCACTTCTCGGGCTTGAAACTGACCAACCAGATGTACACTTTAGTCTGAGAACCAAGTATTTCCAAATAAGTTTTTTTTCCATCTATGACCTTTATGAAGATTGTCACCAGTCACACATCATGTTCGACCTCATCACATCTCCTGTGGATCATTGCTTTTGTAGGTGATTCTACGTCGCGGCCCACAATACCCGTCAGCCCCACTTTTCAAGGTTTCAAGCCAATTATTAGTTCAGAATTTGAAAATTCACATTTCTCGTGAATAAATTCACTTCAAAACATACCCATAATGTTGCATAAAATTTCATCATGGACAACCAATACAGAAAAACCTCCTTCAACCCCTAACAGACCGGTTAATATTGCACGAGTAGAGGGAAGTATGATAAAGATGTTGATCAGGGAATTTTCGAAAATTCAGACACAGTTAATTTATTGGAGTACAAATATTAAAGCCTCTTACAACGGCTACTATAAAACTTCTTTGAAGGAAATAAAAAAAAAATACCAGATATTTCCGAAACCGAACACTACACACATCGACAGTTTGGAGCATGGGCGCAGATCAGTCTTGGATAATGGTGGGAACGCGAGTCTGTTCTTTGATACTATCTTAGCGGAGCGCGACCATGGGTGTCGCGCGTATAGCGTACGATTTTTTTTGGCAAATATAACCTCCCAGATCGCCGGAAATAACACTTCCAAGACCTAATGATGCTCCCAAACCTCCTGAAGTTTTAGATTTCATGGCTTAGAAATTTAGTTTGGGGAAATGGGCGTCTGCAGAAAAAAAATCAGGGGACAAATAATCCAAGTAGACTTTTGTATACGATGGGTCTGGGTCCTCTCCCAGAAAACTATAGACTGCCGCAAATGCGAGTTCCGTCCTATATTTAACAACTGTGGATAAAATATAATAAAATGAGAACTGCTGCATGTCATTTGCACAATGCTGGATTAAACTTTCTTTTATTTTACTTGGGATTTTTCGCGGCCTGATCTTGGAAAATTGCAAAATTGCGAGTGGTCACACCCCATTTTGGTCAGTCTAAGCTTCTTGCCGTTTTTTCTACTCCCTCCTTTTCTCCTTTTTCTCCTTTTTCTTTTCCCTTCCTTCCTCCTCTTCTTTCCCCTCTTTTTCCCCTTTTTTCTTCTCTCTTTTTTTCCTCTCCTCTTTTTCTTACCCGGGGGGCGCGCGCCCCCAACGCCCCCCGCTGGATACGCGCCTGATGTATGTGTGTATGTATATATGTTTGTGTGTATGAGTGTATGTATTGGTGTATGTGTATATTTATGTGTGTATGCATGCATGTATGCATGTATGTGTATACGTACTGTATGTATGCGTGTATGGGTGTATGTATATGTTTTTCATCTTTCTATCAATTACATGTGAAACCAATGATAGATGTCCTTATATGGACCGCTGTATAGGAACTATTATGTCTGGGCTTTTTCAGAGGTAAAACAACTACATAGATATTATTTAATTTGCTTATTTTTGACAGATCTAGATATATCCTGTATTGATTTCAGGTGCTGATATCAACATTGCTATGTACAAAGAAGCACTTAAAAGGTCAATTTAGCAGGCCAACATTTTTCAGAGAGGAATCCATTTTATCGGTTGAGCTTCCTCTGTTCAGCTGGATTATTCTTCAGATAAATGCATGCATCCTACTTCATTAAAATGACTTCCATATAAATGAGTCACAATGAATAGATTTGATAAAGTGTTGTGTTGTGAATTCCAAATCTGAATAAAGTGTACAATAAAGACCTGATATGCAATGTATAGCAACAGTACGAGCAACAAAAACATTTAAAAGACACACACAAATGGTACCAGTGGCAGAGCAATTTGCATGCACTTTCTTGTAACTGGATACTTTGCGGTGCATTAGTACTGTAGACCTTGGCGTATGTTCTGTAACTATGGTGATAAATTAATTTAATATTTAAACTACTGTAGAATGACAGAGGATAGTGAACTTTACGGTAAGAAAAATGGAAACTTTTCAAATGGTCCATTTTTCGTTCAACCGTTTCAATTCATTTCTTACGTTTATTGAGAGCTACAAAGTAAACTATAGAGGACTATATTGCTCAAGTTTGTTTGGTAAAATAATAACCAAATGTTCAATATGATTTGAAGTCTACAATTGACTGATCATCCTCTTCACAGCACTGATGAATACACAGCAAAACACAAAGTGCATTAAGAGCGCCTTATTCCGTGGACGCTTTGTATGGATAAAAAACTACCTCTTTCTTTGAAGTGCCATTGAACAAATGAAAGAAATTTGGAATTTCAACACCATGCCATGCCATGGTACATGTCACAAAGTGCCACTGCAAAGCCAAAGTGGTAGAGAGCAAATTGCATTTTAAGACTCTCCTCTGGGCAAAGTTTCTTACATAATTTCAATATTTCATACACTGTTATAGCAGGGAAGGTGGGGGTGGGGGTGGGGGTGGGGGGAGGGGGAGAAGGTATGCTGATGGAAGAACCCTTGAATTTGTAATGTATAGTCAATATGTTCCTTGATTACAACGCTCAAATTACACTACAACTGAAGTTCTACTGTATATATATTGCAGTCAAAGTAATAGTTGGTGTTGCACACAGCCTCAACAATATATGTGTACAAGGTCCACCATGGACAGACATGTATGCTCATGGTCACTGCAAGTCACATTTATATACGTCTAAGTACATGATTTCCCAGCTAATGTTGAACAGTGTTACCGGACATAATAGCAGAGGCAGACCTATTAGCTAGGAGACCAGGGCTACTGTAGCTACAAGTCAGTTGCCAGGCCCGGTGCACAGAGAGCAGGATGCTTCTCCCACCCACCACCCCCCTTCCCCCACCCCCATACATACCACTGGGCTTCCTCTCCCTCACAAACACACCACATTTACCGGCAACATGTGTACAAAATCTTCACAAGTTACATTGCCATTGTGCACTGTGCCCCTCCCTCAAATTGTTGATGCCCCCCTGATTCAGAATTCCTGCACTTCTGTGCATGAATTTATTCCAGACCATGAAAAAATTTGTCAGGGAAGATATAGCCTACCAATGCCTACTCAATGATCATCATTGGTTGAACCAAACAATGTCACCATTGTAGTGTTTTTTTATAAGCGAGATATAGAGCATCACAGAGATCAAGCAAGTCCCCTGGACCACACAAAAAAGAGAAGTTTCTGGAGATCTTGCTTGGAGACTTTATCAAGGAAAGTTGATGAAAGAGAGCTTACCAAGCTGAGCTCTTTAACGTGTACACGATAGTTTTCTTTTGCATGGAGGCTCACGATGGTTATATTACTCAAACGGACTTAAGCACAGTTCTCATCTCCTTAAAACTTGTTCAACAATATTAGGTCAAACATTTTGAAGTAGATCATGATTTTTTTTTTTAATTGAGCCATACAGTTTATATATATGTTTATTTTACTTTCAGACTGGCAGAAATTGAGACATTTCAACTGCGAGGGAAGCACAGGTTTAAATGGTACGAACAGCTTTGTATTATATATAACCACATATGTGAGTTGAAGAAGATCGTGGGGGTAGTTTGTATGTACCGTTTCTCTTCGTGAATTTCCCGTTTGCATGTCAGGCGTATATATGCGGTAGGCCTTTGTAGCGACCGTGTCACACACTTAATAAATCACAATAATCAGACAGTTATTTTTACGAGACTTAAGCGACCACGAATGTGGGAGAAGCCCAAAAGGGCTTATCGATTACAGCTTTCACGTTGGGTGGTTTCCAATTCAACATTTTTTACTCAAATTTAGAACTTAACTTGACAATTATTCCATATGTACCAGTTGTTTCATGATGATAATACTCTGTTGTCTCTTAGTTATTCATATGTTAGGAGAAATGTAAAAAAAAAACACAAACTAAGCAATATTTCATGAAATGAGTGCATCGTTGAGCCTGTGAAATTAATAAAAGACTCAGAGAATGGACACATATGTATAAATCTCCACGTGCACACACTAATTGAGAGTATGATTACATAACAATCATCCAAACATAATCACTGAAAAACAAGTAACAATTAAACAAACAAAATGGTCCCCCAAGTTCCCAAAATCAGAACACTGTGGGATTCCCAAATAAGTATTACAAAGCACTAATTAGTTAAAACTTCTACTGTCTGCAAAGAGTTACAGAGCTAAGTAAATATTATAAAGTGCAATGTTCAATATCCCTCCCTTGTTTATAATAACTAATATTACTGTTACATACTCACAAATAAGTTTTTCTTTACTTCAAGCTGTTGTGTGACTTTCAATCCAATATTATTTCAGTAATATTTATGTCATCTCTGAACTTGCTTACTATCAGCTATGATATGGTTTATCATTACCCAACTGCATATTGACTGAAAAGGTATTATACACAAAATGAAATAGCCTATTATCATAGGATGGGTT
Source organism: Apostichopus californicus (assembly GCA_020650975.1). Taxonomy (NCBI): domain Eukaryota; kingdom Metazoa; phylum Echinodermata; class Holothuroidea; order Aspidochirotida; family Stichopodidae; genus Apostichopus; species Apostichopus californicus. The sequence continues at coordinate 23,445 of JAIPMN010002373.1, forward strand.
CATACACCCACAATATGTTCCACTCTACTGCAACCCATTACCACAGTCCAATGGTTACCACACAATAGGATTTCCACTGATAATCATAGCGATAGAGCAAATCTTTTATGCAAAGCCTTCACAGAAACTCCGCCATTAGACACCCGACACCACTGACATGCCTTGTCTGCTGAAATTGCTTTGGCAAGGAACACAAACTCCGCCGCACAGTGACAGAGTATATTTAAGTGTGCCTTATAATCTTATTTTCAACATGGATTTAACTGAGTTACAAAACTCCCGGAACTTGCTTCATAGGTCTACATGGGCAAATATCATTCCTTTGGTCATCCCAATGCTCGTGGGAGCAAATAACCAAATTTTGTCTCTCTTACTCGGACTTTTCTTGACAAGAGCCATGACTGTCACAATCCCGCCCACGCAATCCATGCCAACAAAATAACGAAAGTTAAAGTTTTGTTACATATCTACGTGTAAAGGCATAAGCACAGCTGGCTACAGGCTCCGGTGATTTCATAAGAAGGTTAAACAACTTACTCGTAGTTTTTATTTTGTTAAGTGATATAATAACTAATAGAGTAAATAGGTCAAATATCAAGTTGTAACGTTAAAACAAATACTTACACGGTATCACAACTGCCCAACTAACTCTTCACTGCCAAATTTAGTGAAATATTGGTGTCGAATTCTGTGTGGATGTGTTGTTTCGTCGCAGAGTACTAGCACGATTCGCCATGATGTTGCTAGAATGGTCGGCATATAACTCATAGCTCCTAATACACCACCCAACGTCTGGTTCTTATTACAAACATCGCCAAGGACTTTACAAGGCTGCCTCAGTGGATATAAAAAGAAAGATAAGGAAAATGGAGGCTTATGACGACCACAAGAGCCATAGTCTCTAGTACTATATAAACATATATAGCTCACCAGCTTACTACAGTCCTGGAGTAATAGTAATCTCTGCAATAAGTATGGTGCTCTTAGCTTACCATACTCTTACCAACGTCACAATGGCGGTCACACTAGAGAGGGATAGAGAGACTAGAGGCGAGATCGAGGCAGGGCATGGCACCAGTGGAAACGTAAAAACAAAATAAAAGTTAAAAAATCCTAGTGGCCTTGCCTATCAAAGATTGTAATAAATTTGATCTGATCTGGTCAGAGTTAGGAATGTCTAACTCAGTCAGGTGGAAAAGATGATAAGCAACAAATGGCATGCGGGGAATGATGGTTGATAAGTTTGTTGAAGCTTTGCATAGCGCTGTAGGCGGAAATACGGGTTTTCGGGTAAAAGGAAATAGTTAGAGGATGTGTTTAATGTGGGAAAAGAACAAATGTATGAAGATATGCGTGAGCGTTGAAGTGAGAAGCCGTCTGAGTGGTTAGGTCAGGCAGGCAACGTACGTGGGTTATATTCGTGGATAAACAACTTTGCGCAGTTGGTGTAGCAATTAAACTTCTATAGAAAGTTTGAAGGTCTCTCCGTGACTTGCAGTGTTAGACTAATAGGTGGAGTGGCGTCTAGCATGACGTTACAAAGCAGCAGACAAATAACTTAATAGTTATGGTAGAGTTAAAGGGTTCATAGAGGCGACGTTCGTAGTTTACAACACGAACAAAATTTCATGACAGAGGTACAGATGTGTATTTGAAAGTTACCTTTCCTTTCAATTTCACATATTGAATTGATTTTGAAGATTTGTTTTTGAGGATTACATTGCTCGGATTAGGCAATTACTTCATCAATGAAAATTTGTGAGCAAAGGGGTTGTTCGTTATAACAAATATTTGCAAATGAATATTCAAAATATGAAAGAATAAAAGTGTCATATAGTCAGTGAAAGGCCTGGTGGTCATGCTGGCATGGATATATCGGAATGATCGCTTCAATATATGTGTCTACATAGTACATATCTTATGTCCTTACTTCCATCAACTCGATTTAAAGAAAAATCTGCCAACCGTGTAATGATACAGATGGATATGGGTGGTTGGCAACTTGAAAATCAGGATCAAGCGAAAATAGTCAATTTAAATATAGTCGATAATATATAGTCGATATATATAGTTAATATATATTTAGTCGATATATATAGTTGATATAAATATATATGGTCGATATATATAGTCCAAATATGTATAGTCGATATATAAATAGTCGATATATGTATTTGTGTATGTATAT
>JAIPMN010002374.1:0-11834 GCA_020650975.1 Apostichopus californicus
ACACCCAAACCCGCTGACCCGCGCAAGCGTCCGAAAAACCCGCATTGTAATTGTCAAGTATACATAAAAAAAATTGCATCAAATTTTGACTTAGCAACCATCATTTCTTAAGCATTTAGCATAATAGAGTATAAAACAGCATCAAAAAAATGCATATTTCTCAGAAAATATTGGGTGACAAAAGCCTTTCTAAGTGCCACCATTTTACATGTAGGCATCACCAGGATTCAAAAAAAATTCAAAAGGGGAGGGGGACACCCCCTCCCCTTATACCCCTCCCCCAGGAAGGCAATTCGTGGCATGGACCCGCATTTGTCTTCTCAAGAGTTGGGAGCTATGCAATAGGCCTACATACTGTATACAGTATGCCTACATGCTCAGACTTTCAAACATTGAGGAAAATTTATGAGTGTGATCGATGAAAGTAATCACAGCAACATAATTGAACATTTGTATCGGAAATTGAAGCGCACTTCTCAATCTCTAGTACCAACACCTCTCCCACCCGGCGTTTTCCACCACCACCATGGCAAACGCACTACTCTTGTAAGTGTAAACTACTCAAGACACACACGGTTTTTCGGAGATTGTTTGTGGATTGCGTGTGATAAAGTGTACATAGCGTGTGAGCGTGTGAAGGGCTGGAAATGCGTGTGTCACACGCCAAATGCGTGTGAGTTGGAATGTCTGCATACTGCATACAGTAGGCCTACATAATGTAGGCCTACACACTGTATACAGTCAGCCTACATACCGTATAGGCCTACATACTGTATACAATCGGCCTACATACTGTATACAATAGGCCTACATACTGTAGGCCTACATACTGTATACAGTAGGTCTACATACGGTAGGCCTAATATACAGTACTTCGGCCTACATACTGTATCCAATAGGCCAACATATTGCATACAGAAGGCCTACAGTATATACTGTAGACAGTAGACCTCTTTGGGTGGTGTGCAGATCTGTCTCTATACAGTATACACTGTGAATTTACCTGTAGTCTAATATAGACTGATGAAAGTCAAAATCACCATGACAATAGCATGTATGATCTTTTGAAGTATATACAGTGCTCAGCCCATGTATGTTAAGTATTTAAATTGGGTAACATTTTTCATGTCTTTACTGTTGATGATAACAATATAAATGTCATTAAGATTTGTATAACTCCCATCACCAACCTTCTTCCCCCTTCCCTGCCCCATCTCCAAGCTGCTCCCACCATGTCCACACCATTCCCTTTCTTTCCCATCCCTTCCTGTACCGTCCCTCAAAAACAGGAAGAAGAAACGTCAACCAGTTTGATGAACCAATTTATATAAGACGAAGCATACTGTATTTTGTCCTACCATTTAAGAGCAAGTGCTACTGTACGTAACCTTGGATGAAAAAGAGGATATAGGTTAAAGAAATATCCCATATATACTTTTCTTTGAAGTTTTTGAAGAATTGTTTGTGAGGAAAGACGTACAGTACAGAGCTACTGTATAAACTATACATACATACATACATACATACACGCACACATACACACACAGATACATACAGTACAAATACACTCTAGTACAATGACTGTTCCACTAGTCAAATCTTTATACTGCATCAGTACACCATGGAGGTAAAAACAGAAGTACACACACACTTATTGTACAGTACAGACTGTACAGTATACCTTCCCTTTTGTATGCTAGCTGACCTTTCTCATAAAATTACTGCCCCCCCCCCCAAAAAGAAAAAAGAAGCAGTGTACTGTATTACACCTTGAAAAACATTTATGAAAGGTTAATAAGCCATAAATTCCTTACAAATATTTGCAGAATTTTGCTTGTAATAAGGTGTCAGTCTGACCACTATCCGTACAAAGCAGTGGGAGATCTCAGTTTAGTCTAACGCTTGGATGAATACCAACTATTCAGAAATGCTGTTGTCCTAATAATGGTTGATGATTCCTGTGGTTATCCATCATGGCATTTTGTTTACAAAATGGAAAAATTATCAATCCATCATGTGATAAGTTGTGATTTATATATGACACACTGTAACTAACTGCAACACAGTTGATGGTTTGTTAGTAGTACTATATTATAAAGACACATTCGATTTCTTCAAATTCAGCTTTATTGACATTAAGATGTGAGTAATGAACATTAAACTAGAATAAGATGTAACTAACATTGGTCCTTACCTGTCTCCACCTGATTATTGCACTTTACCTACTACTGTGTCTACAGTATAAACAGATTGAGAACAGTAGAGCTCAGTGTCCTACTTAACAGCATGACAGCCCTGCTGCGTTGAAATATAAACGTCTTTAAAAGCATATCAAACTGTTATGTGCAACTATGTTTAAAACCAATGTTGGGCTAGTACGTACAGTGTTCTTGTTATGGGCTAGTACGTACAGTGTTCTTGTTAAGGGCTAGTACGTACAGTGTTCTTGTTAAGGGCTAGTACGTACAGTGTTCTTGTTATGGGCTAGTACGTACAGTGTTCTTGTTATGGGCTAGTACGTACAGTGTTCTTGTTAAGGGCTAATACGTACAGTGTTCTTGTTAAGGGCTAGTACGCACAGTGTTCTTGTTAAGGGCTAATACGTACAGTGTTCTTGTTAAGGGCTAGTACGTACAGTGTGCTTGTTAAGGGCTAATATAACTGTTCTTGTTAAGGGCTAGTTCGTACAGTGTGGTTGTTAAGGGCTAGTACGTACAGTGTTCTTGTTAAGGGCTAGTATGTACAGTGTGCTTGTTAAGGGCTAATATGACAGTGTGCTTGTTAAGAGCTAGTACTGTACGTACAGTGTTCTTGTTATGGGCTAATAATGTACAGTGTTCTTGTTATGGGCTAGTACGTACAGTGTTCTTGTTAAGGGCTCGTACGTGCAGTGTTCTTGTTAAGGGCTAGTACGTATGTCCAGTGTTCTTGTTATGGGCTAGTACGTACAGTGTTCTTGTTAAGGGCTAGTATGTACAGTGTTCTTGTTATGGGCTAATACGTACAGTGTTCTTGTTAAGGGCTAGTACGCACATTGTTCTTTTTATGGGCTAATACGTACAGTGTTCTTGTTAAGGGCCCATACGTCCAGTGTTCTTGTTATGGGCTAGTACGTACAGTGTTCTTGTTATGGGCTAGTACGTACAGTGTTCTTGTTAAGGGCTAGTATGTACAGTGTTCTTGTTAAGGGCTAATTATATGTACAGTGTTCTTGTTAAGGGCTAGTTCGTACAGTGTTTTTGTTATGGGCTAGTTCGGACAGTGTTCTTGTTAAGGGCTCGTACGTGCAGTGTCCTTGTTAAGGGATAATACATACAGTGTTCTTGTTAATGGCTAATACGTAATATTAAATATTAAAGTTACTAAATACTAATGTACACAAAGTGCAAACTGAGTTGCACAGTAAAACAGTTAGGTACAGTATGTAGCTGACTGATATACTGTGAAGGTAAAGTAACACACACACATGATAACAGAAAAAAATTGATTTTCAAGGTAGTGAACACTAGCTGTGTGTGTCCCAATATGAATTGCCTGCTGTTGTGAGTGCTGCCCTCTGGTTGTATGTATGAGTTACATGCCCTATGACAGCCTGCAATTGGGTACATGGAAAATGTTGGGACATCGTAGCACATGGGCTGTACCCTACAATTGAAGTCACACACCAAATGGAAACTTTCTACTACCTTGAGGAATGCAATTGTTAGCACATTTACAGCACTCCTCAATTCTTTGATGCGGGCAATATTTACTGTAGCACCTGGAAATTATAAAAATCTTACCTGCAACAATTGCTGAAAATAGACTGGATTAAATAAATGTTTATTCTTGGTAGGATATGGCATTTAATATAGTAAATTGTTAATATGCTTGCTAAAATTAAAGTATACAGTAAATATTAATGAAAGTTCATTGAACATTGAAGTATCCCTTTATACACAATACCTACTTGGCTTCTGCAAGTATGGTGCCACTGTAACTTCAGTAGTTAGTATTTTGATGCAGTGCTTAGACTGTGGTTTGGGGATTATGTGAACTACTGTATGTAGCCTATATATGTGTAAATATAATCAATATTTTAGTAGATTAATCATATATGCATATATGTAGGATGAAGATTTATTACCGAATATAATTAAAAATATTAAAAGAAATTTTATGATGAGAAGACCTTCAATCTATTGGAGTATTCCATAATTTTAAAGTTGCAATGTACTGGAGACATAGACAGATGCATCATTCATATATTAAACCAAAGATGGGCAACCACATTGGTGCCTCATAGAGACATACATGTATGTAGATTGCTTGAAGAAGTGTACCATCAGCCATATGTACCCGAGGGGTCCTCAGCCTTACAGTAATCTTGCATCAAATCAATGAAGTTTAACAAGTTCCAGCATCAGACAAATCATGCCGGATTACAGACTACACCCAATTACTAAATTAGCCCACATTTGCGATGCAGCAAATGAGGATAGTCCAACTATTGCAGCATGTGTATTTAATTAAATGTGAAATTGAGCTGTTAATAATTGATTCTTGCAAGAAATTGAGAAAGGGAAGAAGTGTAACCCTGTATGATACTGCAGTACATGTCTCCTCTATATTCCATTTGACATTACTGCAGCACTACTGTATCACATTACCAGTATGTTTGCCTCGACCTCTTTTTCGTATCCGTCTGTGATGTCTGTGAGTTAGACATCCTACAGGAAATGATCTGACTGACAGTTTTAATTACTGTTGTTTTATCTGTCTAGTGGCAAGAGCGAGTTGAGAAGGGTCAAAGAGAGTTTGAAGCCATTTCCAAGACAATCCGCAGAGAAGTGAATAGATTTGAGGTGAGTGTAGAATTCGTACTACAGTAGAAGCTAATCCTGTCACTTTGGAAAGATTATATAAAATAACTTCATGGTGGAAATGAAGGAATGTTTATTTTATTTTCCATTTAGTTTTGATTAATTTCTTGGAATCTGAAGCAGTTTATCAGATGAATCATCCAATATTCATGGTTTCCTGTGATCATTAAGAGGACATTACCCTCAACCTAGAATTTAAATATCAAGTTGGTCAACACTCATCAAATTTGCCTAATTTTGTGGTGAAAAAAAGTTGGGATGTCTCAATGTATGATGCATACTGATTATGTTACAGATTGTGGACATGCATTTGAACTTTTTGATTCCTCGCCAAGGGCATCAGGAATCCATGCTACATTGCTATTGTAATGGCATGGGTATGTCTGTTTATGTGACCGCTTGTCTTATAAACAGGATAATTCAACACGGATAGCTTGCGCATGAACTTTGTTTGTATATGAACTTTGAATATGAGTACATTGGTATTGTATAAACTACACAGCCCAACTACATATACAGTAGAAACATTGCCCCGATCTTCTCATAAGTTAAACACTAATTTCACATCATGATTATTATTTGTTTATGGTTGAATATTTCACCGATTAGGTGTAATAGCCAAATGGTTGTCTGAGAGTGTAGTCCCTACTGTCTGTTGCAAAGTAATGTGTTTTAAACTGCTCATTATGACTGCAGTTGCTAAGTACTGTAAACTGTTGATCACTAATATACACTTTCAGTCAATTTAAATGGTATTGGTTCAAACATTTTGCTGTATGGTACTAAACTGCCTTGTTTACATCGCATGAGACCATTGTTTTCCAGGGTTACAGTAGCTGTGTTTTTTTTATTAGCCTAACATCGCTTTCAAAATTAAATAAATTCCACCAACCTGCTGTTTCAACTTATGTGAGTCATCTTCCTTTTTTTGTTTGTCTTCACGCACAGACCAATCGGGTGCAAGATTTCCGATCAGTGATTATCAAATATTTGGAATCGTTAATGGAGAAGCAACAAAAGGTAACGTGCAACAAATATTGTCATTTAGTGGAAAAAATCATCAAGCAGAATAGTAAACAGGACAAAATTAGAAAATTGCAATTTTCAAGAGTCACTGGAAATGACTAAGACCAGATGAGTCAAAACAAGCAGAAAAATCATTTTAATGGCTTCAGCTGTATTAATGTCTTAAGATACATATATGGTGCAAAAGTGCTTAGAAGATTAGCATGCTAGTTTCTTCCTCTTTGACGTTATCAAAACAACATCTTAATGCAGACCTGTGTTAGAACTCTCACTTTGTAAGTTACACTTGAAGTATAATCATGTTGAATGTAACTATTACATGACTAGTCTTGCATTGGTAATTTCTCAGAATTTTACAAGTTACTGTACTTAAAAATGAACATCTATTTTTTTATATACTAATATGGATCACCTATGCTGTTTATGTGAGCGTTCACAAAGATTCAAGTTTGTTAGTCCAAGTGACGGGGAATCCTTTTTCTGATATCTCATAATTAAATGATATAATTGCAATATGAGCCAATTGCTTAACAATGCTAAGATGTATAGTAGTTTCATATGCATTGAAGCGTTCTATTTTTAGTATTTTGAGTGGTATAATTGTTCCTTTAATGATAAGTTTATGCACATGTTCATTCTTTCATGTACCTGCTCTTTGGTTAATGATTCTGTTTTGTTTATTTTATCCTTCACAGCTTATTCAATACTGGGAAGCATTCCTGCCAGAAGCAAAGGCTATAGCTTAGCAGATTAAATTTACATAAACTTTGGTGGTACTGGTCCTAGCACTCACACAAAGGCCTTTCTTACATGAGAAAGTTTAACACATATCATGTTCACTTTGCATTTGTCACAGACTTGTTATTTCTTCTCTTTCCTTTATTATCCTTTTTTTAAACACAATATGCTATTGACTGTCTTTGCCCAGGGTAGATCCAACATTATTTACCTATGTATGTCTATGTATGCAGGTATTTACCTCAGATTACATAAAACGACACACTGCCTGGAACTGAATGAAATATTGTCAGTCTCTTTACAGAGTTGTTTATGATTGGTTAATCTGTGTCGTCCACATGAAAGTTACATAGAATTGTCTTGATTATAAATCATGACTAATAAAGTCATTGTAGTATTATTATAAGAAATATTAAACAGATTTGATGGAAAAGCAAAAATCATTGAAGTTGTTGTTTTATCAGTTTTTGTTTCATGTTGATATATGTCTAAAGCTGTCTGATATGCCTTATTTAAGTCTCAGAGGACTTCGTTGGAAAAACACATGATATCTTGTGCTGCCTCAACAGCAAAAAGTCTGGTGTATATTTTGATTATCTTTTGCAATATTATGTATCTGAACTTCCTATTCAAGCTTATAGTTTATCTGAATAGGAAAGAACTTTAAAAAAAATGGACATTAATGAAATAACTAAGGTTGTGTTTTGCCAAACTTTATGATGTACAAATAATGATCAGTCACAATAAACAAGTTAGAACCAACCTGTCGTCAGGGTTGTTGGTTTGTCTTGCAGGATGGACCAACAAACCAATGTTCACCAGGACTATGATTGTATTACTGTTGTTAATGTTCAGGATGTGTTTAGTACTTCTGGCTATTTATCAGCTTCTAGTAAAGAGGAAATACCTCAAGACCATAAATAATAGGGTTGACTTTATTCCTCAATTATTCATGCTTTCAGGTAATGTTAGAATATACTGGATCGCTTACCATTGATGCTAAGTTACATTCATGCCTCGTAAGTAATCTTAATAAACATTTCTGAATTGATATGTCAGTATGAAGGTATTGTATGTAATACTGTTTGAAATATGGTCATAAAGTCTTATTTGTGGGTGTTAAGTTTAAAATCTGATTTACAAAGCAGGCTTTTATTGCAGATTTTAAGTTTACATTCATCGAACGTGTTGTCTGTTAAACATTTGTCAGATAACACTGAGTAAACAGCAAGTTGAGGTTTCACTTTCATAGATGGTAAAATGTACATACAGTTATGAGTGTTTAGCATTGCATTGCATGAGTGTTTAGGATGGCATTGCACTTTGATCAGGAAATAAGATGACATTAACATCGTTCATCATTCTAGCCCTCCATAGTTTATCTTTACACCATAAAATGTTTTGTTATTGATTTAAATATACTTTTGAGCATGTAGCTATTGTGAAATGTCACTTCTCAAATCATATTTTGTATTTTTTATGCAATCTTCAATGAAATTATCATGATTTGTTCACTTTCTTGTCCAAAATGCATGTGAATCACTTTGAGGTATAACCTCTAGAGAGAATTATCTTACCTCCTTTATGCAGCCTTAACAGAAATATAAAAATGAAAGTTGTAAGAATATGATCATATTTAAAAAAAAAAATCGGGAGTTCTAAATAGCTTCCTTTGTTCATGATTCTGACATGTATACAGGAAGATTGTTTATGTGAAGACACTTTAAATTGTTGAGTTAGTGTTCATATATTACAATGGTATTGTTACTTAGAGGTTTGTTAATTCTCACTTTCATTTTACTTGTCACACTCTCATTTTATGTAATGGGAAACATAAATTAACAAACTGTAGTTGAAGAATTGTTATATTGTTTTTGATGGCGTCAGTACTCCCTTTATATTTGGTTATGATAGTTGCTGTGCTATTCAAATACCTACTAGATAAACTGAAGCTTTGGTGATTGAAACAAAAGTAAGATAGGAAATTCTGAAGAAATCTGAGATGATAGACATAATCGAAACGTGAATTGATCTTTGATAAATCAGTAATATTTTTTTTCTTATTGGCGTCACAAGATGACAATGAATGAAGAAGAGCATTTTCTGTGATGTAGTGCGTTTACAGAAGATGTGGACCTTCTATTTTGAAAAAAATTGCAGGGCAGAGATCAATATGTGTGTAATGAATGGCGTTAGGATGCAAAATGATGATACACTTTGCTACTCCATCAATTTGTGTTGTGACATTGGGCGCAGTTTGTGTTAACGTCCCCGCTGCACGAGAGAAGCCTACCCATGCGTCCGGAGTTGCCTTGTGATTTGGTTCATTAAGTCAGTTGATCAGATTTGCATTTCTTGTAATAAAACTTACTTCTTGAAATATTCTGTCTTTAAAATAGGGGATGGTTTGTGATTGAATGTCGCTAAAAAAAAACTATTGACAGTGTCAATCGCAGTCTTGAAGGAAGGGGTAGGGGTAGGGGGGGGGGGTCGCATGGAACGTCATGATTGATGTTAAAAATAACTTTGTTGACTTTTGAAAAGACACTAGCAGTTCCTCTCAGTTGCATCGTATTTACAAATTGTGAAAGTAAGCTCGGCAAAATATCGTCAAAATCCCCGAAATTTATAATTAACTTGGTACTCTTCACGAATTCTTTTCTTTTAATGGCAAAGTTATCTTATACATTTAAGTTTATGCTTTTCACAAATTAGGATTACAAAGAATACGCCTCTTCACGAAGTTCATCGCGCTCATTTCGTGTACCCTGGTATTTGCAGGTACTTCGAAGAATTTGAGATGGATAACTGTCTCGGTAGAAGGGGAAATAAAGGAAAGCAAGAATACTTTTGCAAGTGTATATTACTATTACCACCAGAGGCTCACCAGAGGTGACAACGAGTAGCAACACCAAGGTGCTACTGCGAGTTTCCCTTTGGCAGTTTGCCTAGGTCAGGCATATTCTGGCGCACTTTCTACAGATTAGCTAATTCAATCATTGCCGTCTGCCAGACACCCCTTTAAGCCCCTTTCTTTCTCGACTATTTGTTGTAAAAGGGCTATATACACGTGAACCGGTTTTTTTTTTTCTTCTAACTTGTCCCCGGCAAAATGCGTCAAATTGTCCCAAAGGTCGTGATGATTCATACAGTCAGACAAAAATGATCCAAGCAAACAGATTTTCATTTCCATAAATGGATACAGTTCCCTTAAAGACTGTCCTGGGAGGAATGATTGCTTACAAGCCTGGAAGACAAGTCTCGTTTTTCTGGGCTCATTACTCTTAATATGTTGCTTTATTGATCAAATACCCTTGAGTCCTCTATCACCGGAAGCTATTATCCTTAATTAAAATTCATATGTTCCTTTATTTGCATTCCAAACAAACATTTCTTTCTGAAACAGCCTGCCATCTTCTTCACTGTTCCTTTGCAAAGTTTTCTCGAAACTTTTGACTATACTGTTGTCTTGTAACAAAAAGTACGTTAACATGAACAAAATCTTTTCAATAGTTATGAGAAGTCGTAACTATTCGTCAGACCATAACACCGGTCTGAATCAGTTGTGACCTTGAAGTCCTTTATGTGTTTTGGTGTGAAGGTTTACCAAACCTACCATTACTCAAGATAATATTGCAATTAATCAAATTAAGCCACTCTCAATGGTTCTTAATTAAAAAGAAATAAGAAAGCACAACAATTCCAGAAAACATGGATAATGCGCTATTAACATAATAAAATTCACTAAAAAATCAAAAACTAATTAATACAGAACAAGAAAGTAACACTAAAACTGAGAACTAAACCAGTATAGAATAGTTATTTAAAATACAATATTATTGAAAGGCACAAAGGCTGGTAACCAACAAAAATAGATAACTAAATAGGTGGGAAACAAGAATAAATGGGTTTTGATGAATGAAACGAAAGTTCGATATCTGTAATGAGCCTAATTAATTTATTCCATTCTTATATCTACATTTCATCGCCCAGACACACGTATTAATTACAATATTGGCATAAAATTTGACTGTGGTCAAGCCAAGTATAACGGGAAACATTGTTATGGAATCATGGAATAGCATCGACAGGTATCGAAATCAAAAGGTGGCGTAAATCATTATATTTATAGTAATTTACGGGAATGCCAAGTAAATAGTATTAACTGTACACGTTAATCTGAAAGTGAACAGGACAAGCAACAAACTTTTCTTCTTTTGTTTGTCTTCTTTAATGAGGGCATTTCAACACTATTTATAAGTGAAACAACCAAACAGATACATTAGGATATATTGGTCATAACTACACGAAGTAAATAGAAAAAATAGTTTATGGGGAAAAAATAATTGCCAATTATACAAGTTAAAAGATTTCGGAAGTTTTTACAAGACTGCAAAGTGAAGCAATCAAAATGAAAGTGGCCTGTAGTGTTTTTGGTTCCTTGCTGGAAGCATGTAAAGAAACCTTAGTAGTTACGCCGGTGTGTGTGTATGTGTGTGACACTTAAGTTTGAATGCACGATAATTCAACAAGGGAATGATTGATCAATGCCATACTTTTTGGGTGGGTGGTCAATAATGAGTTGATAAACCTTATTGATTTTGGTGCGCATATCATGAATATTAATGAGGTCAAATTGTCAAAATCTTCAAATTGCAATAACTTGGCAACCACAAGTTGGAGTTTCTTCAAACTTGGTATGGTGATATTGGTAGACCACCTATACATGCTGATGTGTCTTGTAGTTGATAACATGTGTATTTATGAGGAGGTGTGGCTTTGCATTATTTAGGTTACAAGTTTTTATGATTAATAACTTCACAAGGCAATATTTGATCATTTACAGTTTTAGTGAATAGGTGAACCTGATTGTTTTTGGTTCTCATAGCATGCCTAACGATGAGTTTACCGGGTGAGGGATTATATCAAATTGCAGTTACTTATGTGGAAATCATGTTTGATCTTCAAAATAGGATAAGTGATATTTGTAGATAGCCTATAGCAGAAACATGCTGATGTGTGCTACAAATGGTTCATGCATATTTATGAAGGACCCTGGCTAGCATTATTTTGGTAACAACAGTTTGTACACATAACTTAACAGTTAGAAATCAGACTGCGACTTTTGACCGTTATTTCGCAATCATTAAACACTTGGCGAAAGCGGTGAAATGCATTGTGGGAGCTTAGCCCATCACTACTTTTCAG